>FIZV01051242.1:0-10823 GCA_900050545.1 Trionymus perrisii | reverse complement strand
TCTTACCTATTTCAGGTGTTTATATTATGTCTCTAAAAATATCTCATGCTCTAAAATTATAGTCTACTTTTTTCTTCAATTTTTAATTTACCCTACACGACATAATATAAAGTGGCGCCCAACGTGGGGCCCGATCCCAAATTTGCTATAATTAAAAAATTCAAAATTCAAAAGATGTCGTCTGAGACCAATCAGTGAATCAAAATTCTTATTTTCGCTTTTCAGATCAAATCTGAACTCAAAAAAAAAAAAAATATATCTATTTCCAAATTTATTCCGTTCTAATCTTGAACATTTTGCCTATAGACTAGGTAAGGAGATCGGTGTATTTCACTTGGGCTTATCTTCGACGATGCGCAGGTTTTCGATTGAATCGGTTGTTATTATATCATACGTTGAAGTACGAATGTACTATTGTATTGTTTAACTCGTAAGCGTTTCTAAAATACACGCTGTTAACGTAAGCTCTTCAACGTAGATGCGAGTGCTTTTCGCTCTATTTGTTAACCTTGAATACATTCAAACGTATTAAACGATAGCCGTTTTAACCGATAACGTAACGTAAAGAATAACGTAATTATTTCCAATGCGAGATCAGAAGTTTTGGTGATTTTAGTTCTATAGTCGTGCGTTACGGCATTGTTACTGCGGCATCTCTGTTTTGAGTCCGGATAAGTTACATTCGGCTCTATCCAGTTCGTTCGTTGAGCACCGCATTGTTGGTTTTCGGCTGGTGTTGATGTTTATTATCAATGCGTATTTTGATCGTTTTATTTGAGAACGATTTTTTCTACCGTTTTTAATTAATATAAAATTCTCTCTCACTTTATCTCAAGCTTTAGCTATTTTAATTTCACTGCGTTTTCAATCGTCGCGATGGTGCGAATGGTGAGGATGTGTGTTATGTCACTGAGCAAAATACATAGTACATTGTAGTCCAAATTGTCGGACTTCGCTTCGACTGGCGCCCCGTGGTAACGTATCCCTCTCGGGTATTTGTTAAATTCTTTTTCGATCTTGTACTCTGTACCGTGTATTTACTCAGGTAGTATTTATAAGTCAAAGTTTATTCACGATGTGAATGAACTTTTCCTAGATTAGTTGTAGTAGTGTCCCCTTCATTATTTTTTTTTAAAGGGTTCAACGGTGTGACTTCCTTGTAGGAGTCTTGATAATTTTGATCAATTAAATTATATATTTTCGCATCTTAAAGTGATAAAATTTCAAACGTTATCGCGTAGTGTGTCGCTAATTCTTTTTACATTTCGGTTGTGTGAAAACATATGTGTCGCGAATATGCCGAATCAAAATAAGAAGAACCGAAAGAAGACCCTGGTGGTTACACATTCGCCTCCACCGACACGTACGATGCAAGCAGATAACACTGAGCGTATACCGCTCCGACGGCAGCCACATAGATCAGCAAAGGCATTACCTAACAATGTGTACGTCGATCAAACCGTACTTATGAGCACTCTCATTCATAATAGTGAATCGAATACCGTATTCGAGGAAATAATGCGACGCGTATCCGGACCGAGATATTCTGCTATACCAAGTACGTCGTTCCAACACATCGATTTACCCACTTCGAGCTCGAGCAACGAATCTGATCAAGATGAACGTGTACGATTACCAATACCCGAAATTTCACCAGCATTAGCAACCGTACCAATACCAGTACCTGATCCTGAACCTGCAGAGGTACCAACAATTACGTCGTCCATTCAATTACAAATTGAAACTACGACGAACGAAAATAGAACAATATCGACGCCATTACAACATTCGATACCTGAATTATCGTTCTCTGCGTCCGATGAATACTTTTATGATTCGTTTCTGAAAAATCCTTCGCCAAAAGTACCGTTGGAACGAGACGATGTAGAATTGACGCGATTCCAAAGAGAACAGATAGATATGCTAAAGTGGATAGAAACGATGGAAGCTGAGGCATCTAAAAGCGCTGCTGAGTTAAAAGCAATACGCGAGCAGTATATGTACGATAAAAATCTTCCTATAAATAACGCAAAATCTCAGTTTAATATCTCACAACCTCCTCCAATTCCACCTCAAACTACTCTGACACCTATATTACCTACCTCGCAACTGAATTCTAATAATCCTTTCCTCGATATACTTCCCCCTCCTACTTCATTCGCCGACCAGGTCGCAGCCCAGACCACAGTAAATCATACTCGACGATTAATCTCCGAAGAAGGAGCGAACAGAATACCAGTAAATAATGTCGACTGTACTAAGGCAAATAGTGGACCAACCGGAGCCCATCTCACTCCGGAGCCGCCGCGCCCACTAAACGAACGCCAAAATATGTATCGACATGCTGAATACAATCATGAACAAGATAAACATATCAATTGGTACGAGCAACAACGAATTGACAACTACGAATGTAAACAAAGGAAGTACGCCGAATACCTTCAACAAGTACAACAACGTGAAATTGAACGACATCAATTAGAGCAACGTGAAGCTGAGCGTCGTCGATCAAACATTACTTATGCCGAGGGGCTAGAAGATGTTCAATCTGGTAAAACAGACGATGAACAAACCCGAGAAACGAGGAAGAATCCGGCAAGTTTGGGTACAAAACCAAATCCAAAACAAAGTAACGACCTACCTCTGACCGCTGAAATGTTACGTCAAATTCTCAGCGATCACAAAAAAGAAATAGAACAAGTGATTGACGAGCGACTGGGAGAAGCCAACGAAACTAACGAAGCTACTGACGAAACCGAAGTACCATTTACGGTGAAAACAATACGAAAAATACACGATGAATTGTATAAGAAGCTACGTAACGATTTATCCGATAATTCCAAGGTACCACCTAAAACAAACATCTCTCAAAAAGTACATCAAGGTTCTAAGTACGATACCACCTCCGAATTTACATCGAGTGAAGAATCTGAATACAGTAGCCGTCGACGTTCTCACCATAGATGAGAAAAACCGCCTCCGGTTTATAAATCATTTATGCCGGCGAATACCGTTGTCATAGGCGACCCTAACGACGTACCTGATCCGAAAGAACTCGATCGTATTCGTACCTCGTTCTATGACCCTGTCGAGAATCTAGCCAATATTGATTTCGACGAATATAAATTCTCCAGAGATGCAGTAGTACCCGAGTCGTTATCGCGATACATGTCAGATATGGTCGGAAAACCAATTATTTTATGCCCATATATTGGTAGCAGTGATTGTCGCGATCCACGCCAATTTTTGCATGAATTCGAACAGAAAGCATTACCATATTGTTCGAATAACTTTACAGCTGTACATACTTTCATACATAATCTGCAGACGGTCGAACTAGATAACTTCAAAAACTCAATCGATAAACGTACGAAATTACACATAGTATTTCAATCATTTTTGCGTCGTACACTCACGCTAGATTACCTAATGAAAGAACAAGCAGCGTTCGAGAATACTGAATATCCGGCCGGTAAATTACGTGAACCATACATTTTCGCTGAATTTTGGATGAGACGATTACAATTTCATCCATCGATACCGCGGCAATGGGTACTCCGGTCAATTCACCGTAAATTTATTCAAGCTAACGAACCACATACAATTTGTGATGCTGTCGATGTTGAATTATTACCAGCGCGTACCTCGACCAAAGGTATACTGTTGCGATTATTTGAAGCTGTACGTATAGTTCATCCTCCAAAATGTACAGTACCGGATTGGACGTCCGCTATTCCGCAACGATATCCGCACCTGAAAAATTCGATTGATTCGACGAAAGGTACCGACAAGTCAAAATTGTACCAGATGTGTAAATTTCGTCGTAAAGGAGTAACATCCGAAAAAAGTGATAACAAGTTGAGTTCAACGGATTCTAACGAAGCTGATAAAAAATCCACGTCGATCAAACCGCCCAAATCGACGACCAAAACAAAATCGTCGGAAAAACATACTACAGCTGATAAGAAAAAAACATTTATTCGTAAAGCTACCGGTAAACCAGTTAAACCTAGTATCAACGCAATAACCCTTGAAACTGACGATGAATATTACGTATGTCGAGGTGATACAAACAGGCCAAATAAATTTCTAGCTTGTGATGAAGATGGTCACCTAACTGAGATCGAAACACCTTCAGAGTACGATACCGATGATCGCGCTACTGAATCCGAAGCGGAAAATTTGGAAAACCGTCGAAGTTGAGTTCCGATGGTGGTGTAACTCAACCAGTAGAAGATGAATCCACCGCTAAATCAAATTCGTTGTACGCAGTCCAAATTAAAAAACCATTTTCGACCGCCAAGATTGATCCTATTCGTATTCAACGAAAAATTCGTACGCGACCAAGCCATCACTATCACCAATCCGATAACACCACAACTAGCACCTCAGTAGAAGAAAAGACAATCTCAAAACCTAGTTCTACAAAAACAGAAGATAGCGCCACGAGTATAAACAACACGCTAACCACCAACACCACCTTACCAGTACCGGTTAGCGCGTCTACATCAGTTACAGCGGAGATCACTAAGAAAACGAGTCCGAATAATGTATGCGGTTATTCCAATACTACCAACTCGAAAATAAATTCTGAATCAACGAAGAGCGCTAAAAGTAAACCAGCTATTATTTCATATGGAAATAATGCATTCTATTTTGGCAACGAATCACTTGCAAATTTTTTTCGATTCCTAAACGAAGAAAGTAATACCGAATATACTCCAGTTTCAAATGCAAATAAAATTTCCAAATTTGTTTCTATGCTGAAGAATACTAAACTCGAACTACCTGCCAATAGTTACATGTTCGTTATGATCGGATACGTCGATGTATTGAGCAGTTCATTTCGAGCTGATCTCAACGAAATCACTCGGATACTACGTACACGAGATAATGCTAAAAATATTATTCTGGCGCTTCTACCTCCGATATTAGATAAAGATAACGACGTTGAGTATTGGAAACGACTACAGTCAATTAATCGCGAAATTTATTATTGCTCAAGAGATAACGATCGATGTTCATTTTGGAATTTATTCCAAACGTTTACGCAACGAAAGTCTATATATCCAGATGAGAAAAAACAATGGTATAAGTATGTGCATAACGACGAAGTCCTATACAATGTACGTATGACCATGTACCGAAAATTGAATACCGACGGCTCCAGCAACCTATATGATTTCTCCAACGATACTTATCAACGTATGCGATCTCTACTCTCTCTGTACCTGGAGAAACTTTTCAACAAACGTAATTTTTTCAACTTACCTAAACATTTGAAATCGCTAGAAGCTAATTATAATCACATTGATAATATGACCACCGGCTCTGATGATTTTTCGATATCACAATTATGCGAAATGGTCACCGATGCTACCGATCCAGCCGATGTCGTCGAAATCAGAGGTCAAGTACCGGATATCGTACCCAAGGTTGATTTATTGATTGGGCGATTCACAGTGAGTTCATTAATCGACAGTGGATGTTCACACGTACTGATATCGGAAACCTTATATGACGAAATATCACTTGCGTATCCAGATCTCAGTAAACGAGAATGTGACGCTGGCAATATTGGTGCGAGATTTTCCCAGGCTACCGGAAAATCAAAACCAAAAATTACGAAAATCACACGGCTAGAGTTTAAATTCAAAGCAGGTCCAGATATTACAAAAATTTATCGAACGAGCGTATTCGTTACTAGAGATCTGAATTCTGAATTTATACTTGGACGAACCGCTATGCGTGAACTAGGTATGCTAATAGATATACTCGACAATACCATTCAAATTCGAGATCCTAAGACGAGATCCGGTTATACTATTCCATTCAAGGATGTCATAAAACCGGAAATAAAATGTGAAATGATGTACTGTCTACCAAAAATTGAAATTCGAGAAGATTCGAGTGCGAATACCACCTTTGAAATAAATGCGCTAGAATTTCCAGATAACCTTGAATTGACAGCTAAGGTCGAGAACGTTGTAAAAACTGTAGCAATACCGGATGATACTCGTTACAAACTACGCGACATTATTCTCGAATATCCTAAAGTTTTTAGCGACAGAATTGGGTGCTGTACAGTTTATGAACATAATTTCGAATTCGCAGAGACTTTGCCTACGCATATCTGGTGCAAGACGAGAACCATTCCACACAAGCTCATCATACCTACCGAAGAGCAAATGGAACAGTGGTATGCCGATGACATCATTATCGAAATGCCGTCTACTTACAAATGTGGCCTAGTCATCGTAGACAAGGGTGGTGGCCAGGTCAGGCCATGTGGTGATTTTAAACCACTCAATCCGCACATTAAGCCTCATTCTAATGAAGTACCCAAAATCGAGAATATCCGATATGCATTTAACGGAAAAAAATGGTTCACTAGTCTGGATTTCAAGCAAGGATTTTTACAAATTCCGATTTCCAAAAAACAAAGGAAATATTTCTCATTCGTCTTCCAAGGCAAATCGTATTGTTTTCAACGTGTACCATACGGTACTAACGATAGTATGGCTGCTTTTATTATTGCCCTACAGAAAATATTAGGTGACCTTCCATATGTCATGTTTTACGTCGATGACGTCCTAATATTTAGCGATACGTTGGAAGAACATTTAGAGCACATTAGAGAAGTACTTCGTAGAATTGCGGCAGCCGGCATGACATTAAACGTAGCCAAATCCAAGTGGTGCCGAACGGAGATTAAATATTTGGGTCTTATCATAAATCAAGACGGTACTCACATCGATCAAGAACGTATTCAAACGATCCTGAATATTGAGAAACCTAAAAACGTAAAAGAAATGCAGAGCTATCTAGGTTTCTATCAATATTATCGTATGTTCATTCCACGGATCTCCGACCTATGCGAAAACTTGTACGAAATGACCAGCAGTAAAAAAGACTTCGTATGGACGAAAGAACGTCTAGCTAATTTTGAACAACTTAAAGTAGAATTGGCTAAGGCTACCGAACTTGCGTTCCCAGATTTCTCCCTACCGTTTCATGTGTATACCGATGCGTCAACAAAAGCGATCGCGGGCGTAGTAATGCAAGAAACCGAGCTACATGGCGAAAAAGTTATGAGACCTATTGCATTTTCGAGTCGTACATTAAAGCAGCATGAACAGAATTATACTGTATTGGAGCTGGAATTATTAGCCATCGTTTATACGCTCACTAAGAATTACTACATGCTACTTGGATACCCTATTTACTTGTATACTGATAACGCTTCGATTACCTATCTTAAACGCAACGATCTCTTACCAAATAGAGTCATGAGATGGATGCTGTATCTGGAGAATTTTAATCTGACGATTCAACATATTTCCGGTGTGAAGAACCATGTCGCGGATTTCCTCTCACGCTATTCATTCAACATCACACGAAAAGAAAAAAATCTTTCATTATTTATGTTTGATACCGTGATTCCATCTACCTTGACAGAGAAGCTACCGCATCTAGCTGAACTTCAAAAGAAGGATAGTCATCTCCAAAAGCTCCTAGAGAAAAAAGATGTCCGGATCCAATTCAATGAAGAATGACAGCTATATGAATATCGAGGCAATGACAAGAAGTTCCGGATAATTATTCCAACCGATCTACAGGCGGACATACTCGATTATTATCATTGCGAGTACGGTCATGTTGGTATTACCCGCCTGATCATGATAATACGCAGATATTTCGATTGGCCAAATCTCACTTCCCAAGCAGCAGAGTATGTAAATAAATGTATCTGTTGTCAACTGGCCAATAGATCAAGCAAGAAGCTTATTGGTCCAATTAATTCGTTGCCAATTACCGAATTCAATCATACACTCTGTATTGATTATTTTGGTCCGCTTACACCTTCTACCTTTGGAGTTAACACGATTTTGGTAATTGAAGATTTATTTACAAAACATGTCAAGCTATATGCTCTGCGTAAAGTAACTTCTAATTCAACGATTGACCGTGTAGAACGCTGGATTAAGCTCTTTGGAAAACCGAAGATGTTATTATCAGATAATGGTCCCCAGTTTACTTTGTTACGCTGGAATACCTATTGGAAGGAGCAAGATGTTAAAATTCGTCACACTTCAAGGTACACACCAAGCTCAAATCCGGCAGAAAGAGTTATGGCGACAATAGGAGATTCTATACGAAAATATATCTCCAATCAACAGTCAAAATGGTACCATATCTTACCGGAAATTGAAAAGAAGCTTAATTCTACCGAATCACTCACGACAAAATGTATACCTTACGAGCTAGTATTCCACCAACCAGTTCCAGACCAGATTGCCGATATTCTAATTCCTAATCGGAAGTGTTGTACTGATCTAATTAATTTCGCTAGAGATCAAACGATTCATGAACGTGATCGCCCAAAAAGTACCTACCGTGGTACTTGTGTGCTCAATCCGGGAGATAAAGTGTTCGTACGATCGCGTATTTTATCATCCAAAGAAAAACGTATTTCCGCGAAACTTGCTTACCAATGGCAAGGGCCTTTCGAAGTGACTAAACAAATTTTCCCAAACGTATATGAACTTCGAGAAGTTGCAGATCGTAGCAACATAATCCGCGAAAACATTCGTCATTTAAAAATATACGAACGTGTCGCGAATAATAAGGATTCTAAGTCGAATACCGTTGAACACTTAGCTACTAAATCGAACTCTATAAAAATCCCTGAATTTCATAATGATTTATGTATTAACATGTTATCTTGTAAATTGTCTGATCTACAGGTGGTTACACGTTGCAACAAAGGGCATCTTCATATGCTACGTAAGAAATTTCATTCTGTGGCATTCGATTTGGCCTACATTCCGTCTTATTTTGACTCGACTTCCGTATTTATAAACTACAATAACGATATTACCATTGTAGAAATACCTGGAGACATTCTAGCTTGCGAGTTCCGACCCAATGAAGATATATTGGTCAGCAGTGATGCAGTGGCGACTTTTGTGCCTCCGATTATCTATCAAACTACACTCAATACCTCCAACAACGCATCTCCAGCCTCATCTTCTGAGAATTTACAATATTTATGTCTTTCGACTCCGGATACCGTTTTTCCAACTGAGCAGAGGCCTACCGTAAAGTTAACAACGTCCGGTGAACGATCTCTCTTGACAAGGTATACTCAACGAGAATCTCGAGACAGAGCAGTCGCCGAATTGGAACGAATACGTCGTGCAGTATTTAACTCATCGTCAAACCAACCGCTACATCCAATTGTCCAACCTAGATCAGATCCAACTCCGACACCTCATCAGAAGCACGTGATCTTCGAAGACGAATATAAGCCCTATGTCTATGAAGATGAAGAGGTATCTCCTTATGGTTGTCGTACCGGTGAGCAGTTGTCTTACTCAGGACAACCAATATTTACTGGTATATCGCTTCCTCCTGATGTAGCACAGAAGAGTCATACCGATAGGAGGTCAGATTACCGTCAGTCTTCTATCTACTCAACCAACACTCGAACCAATCAATCAAGATCCGATTCCCATCCGGCAACAACATCGTCTGCTTCCCACCAACCGAGTCAACCCCGGTTAAATTCCGATGAACCTGACTTTTTGCACCTACCAACCTCATACTCAGCTCAGCAGATGAATAACTGGTTATGTAAGCGTTTTGAATGGCTGAATGCCGGATCGGTAGATGAATTTTCCATAGGAGTCAAACCCGAACATACATATCGTCGCCAGTCATATGAATTTGCACGATTCCCGGAAGAAGCAGACGTGTTCAGAGTCCACTGGCAGCAGATTAAGTTCGATGTAATCACACTCTCTACACCATTACTTTCTTACATACCCGATGAGTATCTGGAATGCTATCATTCTAATGAACAGGGGGTGAGAATACTAAACTCGCTGAGATCACCTTATAAATACCCTAATCAAGAAAATAATCGCTTATTATTGCCAAAATTAAAAGAAAATGGTCGACCAGTAGCAAACTGTCCGGATAACTTATTAATTCATCGGGTACGAATCGGTACTACCACCTTCCATGCGTCGTTTGATCCCACTATGCCGCAGAACCTAATTAGTCGCACCTTACTTTCAAGAGTTGGAATACCTACCAACTGCGTTTCTATCATCGATTGTAGCGAATCCGTGGAAGTCCTCGTTTTCATTCCATGGCGGATGTTTTTCTTTTTTCGTGCAAGAGAAATGGTTACCGTACAATTCATCTTCATAAATTCCTCGGGAGTCTCGAACGTTTACCAACAAGAATTCTACGTGTGGTGCGAAAATGAACCCCGAGAGGGGGAATTTTTCATATTAGGGCAACCATTCATGGAAGATTTTGTAGATCCAGATACCATCTACGATACGTCGCAAGCAATCATATTATATAATGCCCAACCACGAAACCGAGCAGTACCAGACCGTACTTCGAATATGCGATATCGTTCATATGCCCGCGAAATTATACCTTCAATCCGGCCACGTGAAGTACTAGACTGACTATTAGGCTTGGGCCGAGAAGATTTGATTAAATTTTTCGAAGAGAGACTACCGATTCTTCGACGAGGTTACATTCGTATCCGCGATAAATCTATTCGCGAATAATACTATTTTCAATCTAAGAATACCATTATTTTAATTTTGTTTTTTACATGGAGATTGTATTTTTATTATTTTTATTATCTTTCTTATTTTTTTTTTACTTTCTCATTCCACGAGAAAAAAATTTTTGTGTTCCTAAAAATTTTTTTTTTATGTTGGGGGAATTTTGTGCCATAATGTATCGTTAGGTAGGTTTCCCCCACCTAAATTACGGATAGAAGCGTCCGTACGTTA
>FIZV01051228.1:0-12997 GCA_900050545.1 Trionymus perrisii | reverse complement strand
ATTGAAAAAATACGGGTCTTTTTTTTCCCATGTATTGTTACGATTTAAAAAAAAAAAAAAAAAAAAAAAAAAAAAAAAAAGGAAACGAGGAAAAAATGTAGGTAATTCTTTGAGTAGAAAGAGAAATTCTCGTACCTTAATAGCACATTTCTACGATCCGAGTACGTTGGTTCATACACGTATAATCATTCGATGCAGGTGTATTTTTTCTATTCGTATCGCAGCGATAAACGTTGGCATGTGGGAAACAGCAGCTCATAATACGTTAATAGTATTTCAACGTTTTATTTGAAAAAGCAGCCGCTCAAGTAATAGAGCAATTAAAAGATGCGACTTGATCCTTTCTGCGGAAATATTACTCGCTTAGATTCCTCGTACGAGGGAAAAAATCATTTATAACTTTCGCGAACACGTTTTTAAAATTTATGTTCGTTTACTTTTTTTCTACCTTGGTTGCATTTACCTGAAGTTAAAAAAAAACTCGTAAAATACTAATATGAAAGTTTGATTAAAAATTCAGTAAAAAAATTGCCATAAAGTTTGAGTTTATTGGTAAAAACGACATCGATTTTTTTAGGAGGCTTTTGTCGAAAACTATTCGATATTGGACGTAGGAAAGCCGGGAGTGTGCAGTGAAAAAACCTTGTACACGAGGAACGTACTATGGTAATAACGACCCGTTGGTAAAATTTCTTGCTAAACATCTGTGCAAGAAATTTATGAATCAACCAACGTTTGAGGGTTGAAAATTGCAAAAATCAGGGATACGGCGAGATTTACGAGCTAAACCGGAAAATAATAACATATATGTTGGGATTATTAACACTTTTGCATATTAATGATGGTAGTTAACATTTCCGAAAAATCGCATTTGCAAGCTAAGTAGTTTGTCAGAAGGGTGCATTTTTCGTGCTGTTTTTTTCCAAGTGTACCTACCCTCTTTTAACCGGTCGAACATAATGAGCCGTGGTATTTATTGTTTCGAGTAAACATACGAACATGCTAGTAGTAAAAAAAATCCCTTAGTTTCTGTTCTGCCAATGTGGTGATAATTTAGGCTATTTTTTATTACACTAGCAACTCGGCTCTTGCTCTTGGTTTGCCACAGTACCTACCTACTGTATATTGAAGAAGGTTCGTTCGTTATATGCTCAAACAACGAGGTATTTCGTTTGTTCTTTTTTTTCCTCTGTAAAAAGGTTTAAATTGTAACGTGTAGGAAAACCTTGATTGTGGTGCAGTTTTTTTTTTTCCCGCCATGGTACATATATATTTGTACATAAAGAAAGGAATAAATAAATTGGACCGAATTCAAATACATTTACTTTATTCTTTTCTGCTATGATGTATCCATGAAAAAAAAAAATTGTTTGACATGATCAGCGACTTAATACCTACTCACTCGTATAGGTATACTTAGAAAATGTAATATCAACATGTAGCCAATACATGTGCTACAGAAATTGTAAACTTTTCCAACTTTGAAATTGTCTTGCAAAAACTTTACCTTACCGAGTACAGCGTTTGGATTGTAGTAAGATGAAATTCAATGCTAAAATGTTATATCAACGTATGTTTGAGTAAGTATACGGTTCACTACGGTGAACTTTGTCTTGTTTGCGATTCGTTTACTTTTCTAACGAACTAAAAGTGGACCTTTTTTTCTCTCTTTAAAATGCTGACTTTGTGTTTTTTTTTTTGTTTTTTTTTTTTTAATGATGAAAAAAATAAATTCGAACCTTGTGTAAGATGTAGAGTTGAGTAAACATAAAAAATTCGAATAATTTGTATTTTGCTCGTAAATAATACCTAGATACGTACTAACACGTAGAAGCTCATGTTCAAACCCTAAAATCGCAATATTTGGAATCCCTGAAATATGATTTTTTTCTTTGGAAACTAAACTTTTTTTAAAGATTAGGTCTTACAAATTAACTTAGTTGAAAAACAATTATTTATTTTTAAATTTATCCCGCTTAGCAAAGTCGATCCGAATTTCGATATAAATGTCGACACATCGAAATCGGCCACTTTTCGATCGACACTGTCTATACGAATGTCGATGGTTGGTCGAGCCATTTATCCAGTCATTTGTCGACTGTCGAATATGTCTCGACAAAACATCGACTCAACAAACATGTCGATAATTAGCACGACAAACCATCGACAATCATATCGACATTGCTGATCGAAAAGTGGCCGATCTCGATGTGTCGACATTTATATCAAAATTCGCATCGACTTTGCTACGCGGGTATAGGTTTATCGAATATTTTTATTAAATTCAAAAGAGTCGAAGGTTTCCTCAATAAAAAGGATTCCACCCCCTAAAGACAAAAAAGCCCCACAAAGGTTCATCGGAATGATAAACTCTTATCGAAGCTATATACCTAATTTCGCTAAAATTGCCAAACCATTATAAAGGCAATTCATACCTACTTAATCTTCATTTTTGTGGCTATTTGAATAATTTTAACTTTGTCTTAGTTTTCAAACTTCATATTTTTATATTTTACGTACATCTTCTTCGAACAACGTTTTCTTCTATACTGACTAAAAAATACGTATGAATCATACATACACTAAACTATCATTTTTCATATTAAAAAAGATTAGTTACCTGATTCTATGAGATTTGTGGTGAAAAGGTTCCGTATATCTGGATAGACATTCACACTGATGCATTCGAAACATTAAAACGAGCTTTGGTTGACGCCACCAATCAAGCTTTCCCTGATTATTCTAAATATTTTTATATATGTACCGATGCAAGCACCACTGCAATCGCCGGAGCAAAAGGAGTCCACGTGAAAAATATTAAACGCGAGAGTATCACGAATAAATTTCCTCGACGATGAAACGCAATTTTTCCAACGGGAATTTCCAGACCGTCCCATCAAAACCATATCCACGTTGAAAGTTAGAACAGCGTACATTCTTCATATTATATTTGTAGATTTTCAAGTCAAATCCGTCAAACGAGAGAATCAGAATCATAATATCGGGATCGAGCAATTTCAACGATTGAAAAAAATCCAGCGAGAAAATTCTGCATCCAATCAAACCACCACATACCACGACTACGCCTTAATTAAATCTACCACTGCGAATCGGTACAACTCTTCACCAATATTATTTGATCAACAATCATCAAGTCCGCTCGCAAATATTACACAAACATCGCCTCACTGCCCTGCCTCGTCAAGTACACTCGTCTGCATTCCCAGTCTCGTATTTATCTCGGCTCGTGTTTACTTTACCTTTATTATGCTCGTACACAACGGCTTGGCCAAATATCGCCAAGAATAGATCGGTCTCTCTCGATACACAGACGTAGCTGTATTAATTGACGACGACGACCGATGCCGAGGTGACCCATCATGCACAACACAGGGTGCGTCCAAAAGTGCTTAATCGAATATTAAATTTCACTCTTTTAAAAACACAGTCATCGCTGTGAAGCTCGATAGCCTTTGTACTGGACGCGACGTGTGTATTTTATACTCAAAATTGAGTATAGGCCATATCGAATGTACTTATTGAGAGAGCAGTATATCAAGAGAGGATCCATATTATCTAACGACCAAATTCACCCTTCTAATTTTAATTTATCTGCGGTTTCTAAATTTTCGAGTTTCGGTTCTATTTATTAATATTGGGATATATTTTGTTTTCGTTTCTCGGGGTTTAAATTCTTGTTTTGTTCTTCGCGATTGATCATTCTTTTTGCAACTATTAACTTGATACGTAATAGTTCATTTACGTAATTCATTATCCACGCAAATAAAAACATCACGAGACTATGTAGATCTGGGTACTCGTAAAGTGCATAATTAATGTCATCTGTTTTGGGCAAATTTTCGATTTTCAGTCTATCAATTGTTTATTCTCATTTTATCGAAATTATACTCAACAATAAAAATTCCCCCAAAACACATTTTATAGATTTTCATAATGGAAGGGGAGAGGGAAAGTCTTATCTATGTTTTCAATCGAATATTTCTCCTGTAGTTCAAATAGCAGCAATATTTTCATTTTCACTAACCAAACTTCATCATCTGGAAGAGGCTGGAGCAGCTGTAAAAATAACTTCTCGTTCGATGATGACCAAGGTAAACATACTTCTCGAGACTTCTTTCAAAGTACATACCTAATCACAACGTTGCCTCGCGAATCCTCCCCCTCGCGCTATTTTCATTACCTACGAATACGCCGAACTATGGATATTCGTCATCGGTCATCGGTCCTCGAACTCTTGGTAAATCCTCCACAATACAAACACAACACCCTCGTCGTCATGGCATTTCAACCGAATGTAATTTTCTCATCTCGCAATTCGACTGTTGAACCACACATGAACAAAGTCACCGAAAAATGCACCCTTGACTGTGTTTTTTTCCATCCTCGAACCCTTAATTACGGGGTAACCGCCCATGGTAATTAATCGCTCTCGATGTAATCACTCCAGCTCAACAAAAACACACTCCGGTATCGAAACTATCCCATATGACTCTACAATTACCTACACACGTACATCTCCGCCATCCGTATAATTAAGAGAAGAAATCCAACCCTAACACCTTAGGGGCTCATTGCTATACGTATCCTGAGATGTGAGAGCGAACTTCCTTCCAGACGTTACGACGCTAAAAATACACGATTTTACGTAGGTGCGAGGGCCGCGTTCGATAGCCCGGAGATATCATATGTACTCTGGATTTGGTGAGATGATTAGCTCGACATGTACGAATTCTAGATACCTGCTATAATTCGACTCATTCTACAGGACGTGTATATCGACTTAGATCATCGTACATAAGTAGAATTCACTGTAGAAATTTTCAAAATAATGAAATATCAAGAGTAAAGAATTTTTTGCATATTGTTTCTAACGGTAATCACCACTCTTTTTCACAATTCATTTGAAATAAAAAACTAAACCAGGTTATGGTAATAGCATTGAAAAAAAGTATCATTCTATTCTTATCTTGCCAAACATAAGCAAATTTTCGTTTGTTATTACACACACCTCCCAGACTATTTTTTCCGACGTTTTGATGCTTGTTTTGTCAATTAAAACAATCGACAATGTAAATCAGTCCACTCGAACGATTACATCACCTATCGATGTTTTCTACCTCTATATACTGTAATCAGTTCTTCGATTCGGTCAGTACATGCGACGTTAATTGTGAAGTGTATCTTTTGATTAATCAAAAAGTAATTTTTTAACAGTCAATTAAACACCTGATACATCGATCCATCTGTTTCATAATAATTAATTCCTTTTTCAAAGTCAAAGTGTGAAAAGTTATTCGAAAATGGTACTTATTTTTTTCAAATTTATTTTGTGATATGATTACCCAAGTTTTACATTTTTTTTTTTTTTTTTTCACAATCGTGAAATGAATAAATTGAACAATTGCAAATGATTTTTTTTACAAGTATTATTTTTTCAACAGCATACCCGGACCACTGTCAAGCTAACCAGCTGCATTGTTGCAATATGGGCAACGTTGATTATGGAGTGAGTAATTTTTGAAAAATTTTAATTATTTTTTCAAACCTTCGGCAAATGCATTGGTGAATTAAAATAGCTATATACTTTTACTTTATATCACGTAATTATCTACGATACATTACATACCGATTCACAATTTTCTTTACTGATATTTTTCAAAATGGTTTGTTTGCTATTCAGTTATTTTCGTAGTAACAGAACTGACGAACATACCTAAAAAAAAAATTATAATTAATTACCTAATAAAGAATAGGTATTGTTTATTATACATAAGTACCCAAAATAATGATATGAACGTTAGTTACAGCAGCTGTGCGCGAAGAGATGATGAAATCGTGGAAAGTTTACATCTTGTAAGTACTTACGTATTATACATAATTATGTACATCGAATAATGATTCATTTACGGAAATAAACCGATTTTTAAGGAAAGTGACAAGGCATATCACAGAACAGTTTTTCGAATTACTATACTCAGTAGAATCACGCCATCTCACTTTGTCCAAGTTTTTATTCTCGATCCGTCGATTTCGTTCAAAAAAATTTACGAGCTTATATCACTCAACGTTGAAAACCATCGTCATTGTGCTTTAAGATTCAGGGGGAGGGGGGGTCACCATTTCTCATTTCAAGGATATCCAAAACAAAAACCAAATAGTGGACTTTCATAATTTCGCTATGGGTAATAACTCAAAAAAATTGATCTCGTCACGCAAATTAGAAAGCACAACCAAAGTGGGTTTAAAAACATTCATAAGATATACTAAAAGTCCAAAGTTCTACTTTTTTCACAAACAGTTCAACATGCGAATAGAAAAAAGCTGTGAGCCTCAATTTTATCTCCCACATATTCGTAATTTTAAAAATCCCGATTGAACAATTTTTTCTTTCATAATGTGCTTCAAAACGATTCTCAAAACATTTTAAAATAACAATTCATTCACAATTTTCTTCGGGCATATTCTTTTCAAAAACCATTTAAAAGAAGAAATTATTCTCAAGTTGATTAAAAAAAAAGTTTGGGTACTCAATCTAAACAAAAAAAAAATGTATTTTGTAACCTCGTAATGGGCTGAAAATGGCTGAAATTGGGGAAAAAAAATCTCAGTATCTCAATGGTCTTGACGCTCACAATGCAAACCACGATACAAATAAAATGAAAAAATGAACCAAAAATAACTCGATCACAAAATCGAGCTGAGTAAATTAGGGACCAAACAATTGGTTAAAAATACTCAAATTTTCCCAAACGAATGTCAAAGTTTGTGCTATTTCTTCGATGTGACCATGGCTGATCCTGTAAAAGGCATAATAGAAATTTCGAATGAATCTCAAAACGTAGTAACCAATTTCTTGATTCGACTTCTACATCCTGCTTATTCATTTTGCCACAAAAAAAAAATCAGAATTTTAACTGTAAGAAAGATAAAAAAAAATAAAGAACGAAATCAGAAAATTAATTGATACTCGAAATCAAATCCTCAAAAAACGTAACAAATGATAATATGCAATCGATATGTTTACCCACCACTTTCCAATTTAATTTCACCAGACATCATCGACGACAACAACACAGTCACCTCCTGCTCCTCAAAACAAATCAACAGGAGTCTCTGGCAAGAATACAACAGACCCGAAAAACGAAAAAATTCAACTTCCAAGTGAGTTTCGAATGCTTACGATTTCAAACGACTGTAAATTACATATGTATCTCATTTGAGACGGATGCAAGCGAGGCTACCCCTCTTGGATGAAGGTCGACGCAGATTAGCCAACTTCGGAACTCTAGACATTAGAATGATGAAGACAAAGCTCATTGTAATGATTTCGAAAACTTGAGAAAAATGGACTAGATTAACGCTTTGAATGCTCCTAAATTTCATTTTCGTATGACTAATGGATTCATCAATTTTTTTTTAGATACTCAAAATATTACAAATGGCAGTGCTGAATATTTCAGCGATCAACATTCTCCATCACAAAACTTGGCTCTTAGATCTAAGGATTCTATACAGTATCACAGTAAGTCATTCTGATTTAATTTTGGAACTAGATTTGAGTTATATATATAGCACTGGAGAGGGCGGGGCGGACAATGATGGGAAGGGGGTGAGTAGGTAGGTATGTTTTCGGACGATGGATAACTGTTGTAAGATTTGAGCATTATTGGCTTTCTTGAATAAAAAGGTACTCGTCCTCGTTCCTAAAGGTGATTTTTTTTGACATTTTTTTTAGTACATGTAGAGATGGTAAATAAAATTTTAATTGACAAAATTTCAAAGAATTTTAGAAAATTCCATTTTCGAAAATTTTCCGACTTTATAAACAAAATAATACCTTTTATTTTGAGTAATAAGCTCCAACTGAGACTCAGTTCTCAATTGCTGCCTCAGAAAAGCTAATTTCCGAAAATTTAGTGAGGAGATCTTCAAAATCAGGTAATCGAAAACTGAGAATTTTATAAAAATTTCAAGATGGATAATTTTAAATTTTTTGAAAAGCCAATTTTAAAAATATCAAAATTTACTAATACTTAAAATTTTTAAATTTTTAAATCTCAATAAATTTTCAAAGTTTGACAAAAAAAAATTTTAAGCTACACAAAATCTATTTTCAAAGTGATGACATTTTTTGATCGTGGTATAAAAAAAAATCTTAACTGTTTTTATTTTTCCGAACATACGAGTATTTTTAGAAACATTTTTAGAGGATTTTTAAAATTTGGTAAAATTGAACGTTTTTTAAGTTTTTGAACTCGAAATGTGCTGTAAAAAAATCCTCATTCAAGAAAAAATCCCAATTTTTAGAATTTCACTTCTAAATTTCTTCAAGAAACAAATATTTCAACGTTTTTTGAGGAAAACTCCCAATGTCATTCAAGAAGAGTACCTCTTAATTTTTTGGAAAAGAGAACTAATAATTTTTAAAAAGAATAAAAATAATGCATAAAATTTTTGAAGAAAATTATTTCTCATTTTTTAGAATGAAGTATATATATTTTTTTTTTTTCGAGAAGAAAGTTGATACCTCTTTTTTTATAAAAATGAACAATTTTTTTCAAAAGGAAACCTCAAAAATAAATCCTAGGGAGCGTGTGTGCGAGGAGGGGTGGAATGTGGGGGTGAGTGGGTGACAAAAGCTTACGAAAAATTCCCAGTGGATTTAAAAAGCTTTTCCGCCCCTGGCAGAGGGTGATTCTAGTTACATTTTCTAGCACCAGACTTATCAGTGGGGCTTTATCTAGAAAATATAAAATCGCCTATGAAAATCGTCTCTACATCTTTTTCTCGAACCTGTCATTTTTATTTCGTTTGTAAATTTCAGGCGAAGAAACCAGCGTCTCTAAATCCGTCTGGCTATACATAACCATCGGTATACTCTGCGTAGCAGCATTCAACGTCTACATGTTCTGGTATCGAAAACGTACAACCACTTATTCGTTCCCCCCGACAGGAACAGCGACAACCAGAGCTCGACGTTAAAAGCAAAAAATCCACCAATTCGAAGAAATTTCGCGACCTCACACTACAAACAAAATTCATCGTTAGCTCTGGCTTTGAACAGAGGCTCGGCAATCGACAATACGATGCTTTAGCGCTCAAACGACGATACCGTATAGTTAACATTACCCTAATGTATTTATTTGCTATCAAAAAACATAAAAATCACCTAAACCATTATTTTTGTGCACGAGCTGTTATTTCTTTACGAGCCTCGACGACGACGACGAAACGGAAAATTGATCGAAAAGCCAAAGAAAAAAAAAATTAATATACATTTTGGAACAAAACGAACTTCATAGAGAAAAAAAGTCTCTTTCGGTAGCTAATGTTTGCATTGTCTAATGGTGTTCGATGCCAAAGAACTACCCTCTCTGTCTCTCGCATCGATACAGAATGCAATACGTTTCCGTATTAAATGGCGTATAAAGACATTTGGTTTTTAAATTTCTCTACGTATAACTTTCCCTCTCTTTGGCTCGCTTTATCCATCCGAAATTCGCGCTTTTATTCGACGCCGTTCGAGTATATCGTTCAAAAAATTCTATATCCTGACTGGAAAAAGACTACCCCAATTCTCTCGCATTCATGGTATGAAAAAAACCGACAAGTAAACCCATATGCCTTACTCGATTAACGTTATATTCTCGCCCAACATATACCTAAAACGTGGCACGTTTCAAAACCGTAACATATTACTTAAATACGAAATAATTTCCTGCTCTAGAAATACCCTTGTAGTAATAAATACGTTTTGACACAATTCCATCAACTTGCCATAATCGTACTACCGAGTACATAAAAAGAGGGATTAAGAAACTCGAAAAAAAAAAAAAAAAAAAAAAAAAGGCACCTTTTTCCCAAAAAATTACCCCGGGGTTTTTGGGGCCCCCAAGAAAAAAAAAAAGGGGAATAAAAAACCAAAAAAAAAAAAAAAAAAAAAAAAAAGTACCCTTTTACCGCATAATATCACCGGTGACTTATGGGTCATCTGCTGGTCACGGTATCATCTTTATAAATTCGCTATAACGCCAACGAAACCTGACATGATGCGAATTGTCAGGCGTTAGAAGATCTTTCGAATTTTTTCTTTCCTACTTCGTCATCTCCAAGCACTAATATTTTTTTAATGCGATCACCGTAAAATGCCGAATGCATAAGGCTAACTTTCCAGTACAAGTTTACTCTACCTCGTTGAGAGTTTTCCCCAATTCTATTTCTCTTTTTTTTTATATTTTAAATATCACCGCGCGACATTATTTATTTTATTACCGTCATAATTTCTAGACAAAAAACTTATCGAATATTTTATTAAACCGTTGAACAAATTTTTCAACCGTTTACCATTCGAAAGAGAAATTTACTAGTAAATCATACCACATCGAATTCGGTACCAACTTTTCGTATAAATTACGTATAAGTATTTACTTATAATTCACATACCAAAACATCCCTTCGAAGGAGCCATTTCACCTACTTACATAAGACAAAATTATTTCCACAGGGTAAATTGGTATCACTTCGAGCTCAAAATTGAACCCGTATTGGCACACGCAGTTGACTGCAAAAATAGTCAACCAAAGAGCAGAAATGATGAAACAAAAGATTATCAACTTCATAATTCCACGAGTGTGATATTTTTACAGCCTTCGAAATAAATTACACCAGTATGTTTTCAAATGTGTCACTGTCAGAAAAAATAGTTTTTCAAGACGCTAGATTAAAACTTCCACCAAGAATTGAGTAACTGGAAAGGCTAGTGAAACAATAAAATTTGTAAGTAGGTACCGCGGAATGATCGAATCACATTGTTTCATATTTACCTATCTACTTCAGGGTGTCTACAGGAATTTGTTGACCGAAAATCACTACCTTTTCACTACTTTTTCACTACCTTTCAAAAAAAAATCACTACCTTCCAAAATATTTTTAACCCCCCCCCAGAGCGATTTTTTCATTTTTTTCATTTTTGGTTTGGACTTGTAATTTTTCACATTGGAGTATACTTTTTCATCAATTTGAAATCAATTCAATGATTATAAAATCATCGCAACATTTATTCAAGTTGTTACAATTTCTCATATGTACGTATTAAAAATACAAAATGAACGAACCCGAAAAATAAACAAATTAAAAACGAGAGGGAAGAAACTGAACTACGCGTAACTAGACATTCTTTCTTGGAGGGGGGATAAAAAATTTTTCAAGCAACAGTGGAAAAAAAAGTAGAATTTTTTCAAAATAAGTAAAACGATTGTGCCCGAGCGGAGCGAGGGCGAAAATTTTTGTAGAAAAAGGCATTAAAAGGTGAAATGAATTTCTTCTCAATTTTATTCCAGGTGAAGCACTACAATTCTAGGGTTGAAAAAATTTTCATACGCATGAAAATTGGAGAAATTGATTTTTAAAAAAAATTTCAACCTATTTTCATATTTCCACAAATTTGATGATTTATTCCACGTAATAAAGTCCTACAATTGCAAGATTGAAATTTTTTGAAAAATTGCCTATTCGTATAAAAGTTGAAGACATCATTTCTAAAAAATTTTTTCAACCAATAAATTTCAAAAAAAAACAAATTCCATCAAATTAATGACTTTTTTCTTCAAATTTACTCCAGGTCTAGCCCTACCTACAATTGTCGGATTGAATTTTTTGAAAATTTTTTCATTCGTATGAAAATCAGCGAAGTTACGAATTTTTCTAACCAATAAATTTCATGAAAATCAAATTTCCACAAAATTGATGATTTTTTTCCCAAATTTATTCCATGATCGAAGCCTTACAATATTGTAGGATTAAATTTTTTGAAAAAATTGCCCATAAGAATGAAAATTGGAGAAATTGGTTTTTAAATTTTTTTCAAACTATAAATTTCGTATTTGCACAAGATTGATAAATTTTTTCCCCAAATTTATTCCCGGTCAAATTCTACAATTGCAGGGTTGAATTTTTTGAAAAAAATTGCCCGTACGCATGAAAATTGGAGAAATTGGTTCTAAAAATTTTTTCAATCCATGAATTTCATATTTCCACAAAATTGATAAATTTTTTCTCAAATTTATTCCCGGTCAAGCCCTAGAAAATTATAGGGCTGAATTTTTTGGAAAAACTGCCCATAAGTATGAAAATTTGAGAAATTGATTTTAAAAATTTTTTAACCAATAAATTTCAAAAAACTGAAATTTCCACGAGATTTATGATTTTTTTTTATTTAATTTATTCTAGGTCAAGTCCTACAGTTGTAGTGTTGAATTTTTTGAAAAAATTGCCCATAAGTATGAAAATTGGAGAAATTGGTTTTAAAAAATTTTTCAAGCTATAAATTTCATATTTCCACAAAATTGATAATTTTTTTCACAAATTTATTCCACGTCAAGTCCCACAATTGCAAGATTGAAATTTTTTGAAAAATTGCCTATTGGTTTTAAAAATTTTTTCATCCAATTACGAAAGTCAAATTTCCACAAAAGTTATGATTTTTTTCCCAAATTTATTCCAGCTAGGTCAAGCCCTACAGTTGTAGGATTGAATTTTTTGAAAAAATTGTCTATTCTCGTGAAAATTAAAAAAATATATTTCAAAAATTTTTAGAACCCATGAATTTGATGAAAATCAAATTTCCACGAAATGGAGAATATTTCCTCGAATTTACTCAACGTCGAATCCTGCATTATTTTGTAGGGTTGAATTTTACGAAAAAATTGTCCATTCTCATGGAAACTGAAAATATCGATTCCAAATTTTTTCTCTAGTTTCCTTGACACAAAATTGACAACAGTGAAAAAAACACTATAAAATTAATTTTCTTGTTGAGGAAGAAGGTGGGGAGGAGTGGACAGGTCAAAACCATCAAAAAGCACATATAGAGCATCGACATGACAGTGGTATTGGCGGTGATACTGCCGATGATGGTCAACACTTCAAAAGGAGGCAAATTTTGAAAAGAAATCAAAATTTAAAAAATACATAATTA
>FIZV01051210.1:0-19415 GCA_900050545.1 Trionymus perrisii | reverse complement strand
TATAGAATTGATGAATTTTCTATTTCGATAAATCAATCAATTTTTTACTCAACTTTTCAATTTCATATGGAATCGATTAATTTATCGATTTTAATAAATCGATGATTTTTTTGATTAGCTCTTCAAGTTTGATTTCATTATTTTTATTAATTTTTCAATTTCGATTGGTCGATCAATTTTTAGTCGATGTTTCAATTTCATAGAATTGAAAAATTTTCGATCTCAATAAATCGATAATTTTTTTGGCCACTTCTTCAATTTTGATTTTATTATTTGTATTAATTTTTCAACTTCAATTGATCGATAAATTTTTAGTTTGATATTTCAATTTTATAGAATCGATAAATTTTCAATTTCGATAAATCGATATTTTTTTTTGTTCAGCTCTTCAATTTCTATTTCGATAAATCCATCAATTTTTTATTCAATGTTTCAATTTTGTACAGAATCGATTAATTTTTCGATTTTAACTAATCGATAAATTTTTTTTTGATCAGCTCCCTAATTTAAATTTTTAACATATTAATTTTTTTCGCCTGGCTCCCTCATTTAAATTTAATAATATCGATTAATTTTTTGATTTCGATAAATCGATAATTTTTTCGATCAGTTCTACTGTTACTATTGCATTTTATCGATTAATCTTTCAATTTCGATCAAAAAAATTGAAAACGCGCCCCTCTCCAATTTCACTCACTCCCTACTTCATCTCCCTTTACTCCATCTAGATCGTTGAAATTCGATTTAAAATTCGCTCTCGAATTAGTCAAAATGATACCAGTTCAAACGCCATCTGTGCCCAGATGGTTGAAGTTACCATCCAGATGTCTCTATGGGTAGCGTTTGTTGGTAACAAGTACTCGGTAAACCTGTTCGTGGCCGCGTCGAAGCACCTGAGATATTTAATGGTACGATCGATTGATTAAATCCCATCTCGTCCCACCCCGTCAACAAATCAAATCTAATCGCGAAATTGAACGCTACCTCTCTGCACTCCTTTCATTTGGCGAATAAATTTATTCTTGAAAAAACTGCATAATCGATTCTACCAACGCGGATATTCCACAGAGATAATCTCTGGTATACAGGTACGTGCTGCTCGGCGCAAAATTTTTATTGCGCATGCGCTCGACCGGTAATTAAAATAGTTTTTGCGATGAGCTGCGAATGCGGCAATAGCTTGGAAGAAAAAAAAAGTTATCGTAAATCAAGTACCACTAATCTTGGTTTAATGGCAAAAATATTATTTTACCAGGGATTAACTTTAAGGCTGCAACATGTGTAGACTGTAGATGTGTGTGTCGTGTACTCGTACGTAGAGAAAGACGCGTACGTCGAAGAACAAATAGCAACATGAGGGTAGGTCAAAGGTCAGGGTCAATGCTGTTAAGCTTAGTGATGTGTAATGTAGTGTCTTGTAACTATTCTTCCTTAAAATACCACCCGTCGCTTCTCAAAATATTACTACTCCTTGGTTGTGTGCTGCATCGTTGCAGTGATTCTCAACATCGCACGAGTCATCTAATTGCCGCCTAGTCACGATTTAAATATTCATCTTCACAAATTACAACTTCCTGTAGTCTTCGTCTTCGTCGGCTTGCTTGGCCCCAAACAATGTGCGCAAATTATCAACATTCTGCTATAATTACTCTTCGGGGCTCGCATCTTACAACGATATGTGGCCCAGGATCGCCTCTTTAACGCAATCTATCTCCGACGAGCTTGCACTCTGCACTCATTTAACAATCAATCAAACTCCTCCCGCTTCTAGGCTTTGTAATGGAAAATAAATCTTAAAAAGCCAAAGCTGCGTTTAATCACCATGTCTAAATATATTGATCGATCTCATATACGAAAAATGATCTCCGCTGGTCTGATTCGTATTTAGGATACGGTTACCAGCATCTTCGACTGGGCCAATAGTACACAAAATGGTGCCAGCCAAACTCGATCTGTTTCGATTTCGTAACTTGAACATCGCCTCATTGTGAACCGAACCGAACCGAGAACCGATGCGACATAAAAAATTTTTTGACTATCAAATTTCGAAACACTGCGGTGATTAAATTATGAGCACACGAGTCGACGTTCGCGTTCTCATCGTCCACCTTTCGTTCGGATTTATGCACAGAGCTCACCTGACGGGCGACAACTTTTACGTATTAAAATTCGGTCGATAAATTAAGCTTCGCGCGGTTATCTATCTTTATTAGCGTTAACGCATAAATCTCGCCAGCAGCTTTCCTTTATAATATAAAAGTTACCAGTTATGGAAGAGATGCGACAGTGAGAGAGAGGAGAAGGTATAGCATAATATAGGAAAAGTCCACCATACGTTGGATGTATATTCGAGTAAAAGAAGAAGATAACATTTATTTATTGTATTAGAATGAATGGTCGTTCACAATTATCATGATTTATCGGCTTCATAAGACTGCGACGTATCGCATGCCTATTATCCATTGTACGAGATGCGAATACCATTTTTTTTTTTTATTTCTCCAACTTCTGGAACTAATCTATAAGTATTTCGTATCTTTTTATACTTGTCGCTGGTCTCATTATTTCTATTTATTATTTATTGAACTTCTTTTTCATTTCAATTATTTTTTTCGTATGGTGGTCGTCTCATGTACCTTCGGTGAGTACGTCATTTCGCATGCTGTACGCGAATACTCGTAATATACGATAGTAATACGTTAATGAATAAATTTCGCACGTGCGCCTCCTCTCTCACAAGACTGATTTTCACTCTTATAAAACTAATACATACATGTGTGGTACCATTTCGCCCGCCTTAGATAATTAGTTCAACGCCTTCAGAGACCCGCGAGGACTCTACTAGACTCATTGACGAAACGAAAGAAGGGTTATATATGAAATCAAGATATAATAAAACTTCGTGTCATCCGTACAAATTAGTTATTTGCACGTACAATTGCGGTTCCGTTCCTATAGGTTCCCATTATTGGGCGCCTATAGCTGCGGCGATAACGAATTACTATAATACTCGTGACCTGGCCCGCATATATTGTATTTCCGATGTTTTTATATGCTCGTGTCGCGCCAGCACTACCAAAGATCAGATTCGTTTCTCTAGGTTCGAAATCGCAAGCGAACGAAAAGCGTGGAATAATTCCGAGCACGATTTTTATATACATTTCCAACGTAGCGTCGTTGTCGGCGCAGTATTTTGCCACATATTCACGATATTATTCGCGTTTTTCGTGATAAAATCGACCGGAATCGTTAAAATACCATCAAATTTGAATTCTACGACCTCGAAAACCATACAATCGATATACGTGAAGGTGTGTTATCTGTTTTGTATTGTGTTGCCTCCCCCCACCCTCCCCCAATATCTTCCATTTTTATCCCCGGCCATTATTACAACGCGTGTTGTCACAATGTTACCTCGTTTAAACACATTGCACGAAATGAAACGAGAAAAGTAACACTATAACCGCATTTATTGCAAATTCAAACGAGAGTAAATCATTTCTCAGGTGTGTGAGGAGAGAGGGGAGGGGAGGGAGGTGTGAATACATTTTTGCGGAAAACGTTTGAACAGTTCTATTTTTCATAGCATTGAATTGTTCATGAATCCTATCTCAATTTATTGTAAATTTATAGAAACAATAGATTCAACGGTGAGGAGGGGAGGGGGAGGGGGAGAAGGGCCAATGTGAGGAGCAAGTACCGGAGGTGGTGAGAACTGGTATGAGGGAAGGTTTAAAAAAAATTTGCGTGTTTTGATTCTTAATGAAATTGAGTATGCTATAAACGAAGACCTTGAACCACGAAGCAAGACAGTGATTCAATCTGGTGTTGGACTGAGGGAATGAGGAGCCAATGAGGAGGAAGCGGAGGAGGAAAAATAAGCTAGAGTAAGGAAGTTTTGAGAAAAATTTCCACATATTTTGGTATTTGATGAAAATGAAAAATGCCGCCTTCAAAATCTTGATATATCACTGCAAAAGAATGTAGGAACAGGTGGGGAGGTTTGAGGGGATTTTTTGATTCTGAAACCAAGTGATGAGGAGCAAAAGGAGGGAGGAAATGTGAGCTGTTATGAGGGAAGTGTTGACAAAAATGATCGCGCATTTGATTTTTGATGAAATTTATAGCAATAAAAAAGTCTTTCAACAACAAATGTGACTATTATTTATTTTTAATGCTGGGCTTAGATAATGGGGAGGCAATGGAGGAGGGCACCTTTTGGTTGATGCTGGAATAAGTGATCATGAGCCGTTGTTGATGAAAGGTATTTCATTGCCTACATTTATTTTTATAAACACCAACAAGATTGATAACTGATCACCTCCGAGTTTGAATTCAAACAGAGAACTCCCCCCAAGTAGGGGGGTTAGTGAGGAGGAGGAGCAGGAGCAGGAGCAAGTGGAGAGGTGTACTAAAGTATCAATCATACGGATAATAAATTTGAAATTGACTTTGAAGAATTCTAAAAATCAATCCTTCAAATTTACATCATAAAAACGTTGTAGTGGGGGTGATTACATATGTGGGGAGCAAAAGGGGAGTCTCCCACAAAATGTGATAAAAAATGATCATGTATATGGATTTCTAGGTTTTCAAAGGTGCTGATTCTGAATTTGAGGTCAATTTTATGTTTGGATGAAAACTTCTCTCAATAATTCGTCATTTTTCGAATAAATTTTCATTTTTACTTTTATCGAAGATTCCTAATCAACTCGAAATAGATTTTAAAAACTTTCACGGAATATTTTCACATAATACATGTTTTCTTCACCGAATACGACTATAAGTCAACAAACTTAGTCAACTTATAGGATGTTTACCATCTCTCGATAACAAATACCTCTACTATTATTAATTTTCAGCAAAGTACCGTGGTACTTCGGTGAAAAAAAGTGGCTGGTCATGGACCAGCTGCGATTTCTGACATCACAATATGTCACTAATTGCCAGCAAATTAAAATCCAACGTATTGGCATCGGTGCTATAGTTAATATACATAAGCGTGTAAATAGCTGAACCTAAAGACGGGTATCTAATCAATCAAAAATTCTCCATTTGACCCGATCCGGGCACGGATGCGATGCGGTGCGAAATTAATAACTATTCTGATCGATGTACTTAGAATGTTAACCCATTTCATGTGGTTCATGTACTACCATAGTATACGTCATTTATGAACGGATTTTGTACAACGTTTTAGAATAGATTAATCACATCGTGCTAATATCCACGCTACAAAGTAATAATCATACGAGTATACGAGCTTTACGAAATGATAATTAATTTCACGTCGTCCGCATCTGCATGGACCGCGTAGTCGAGACGTTTGGCTATCCCCGCACGATGCATAGGCGAGAAATCTAAGGCTACACTGTACGCCTTACCGCACTTTTAATTACTTCCTTATGAACTGTTAATAGGACTTTATCAGTCCACAAAGTCGTTCAACGCGCGTAAATTTGTCGACAGTTGTTGGTAGACTATAAAAAAACCGCCGTAATTGCTTTTTTTAATTGACGTTTTATTTATCGCCGCCACCGCCATTATTCCGACCAAATATTGTAATTTAATCCTTGCCTAAGTACAATTAAGATAGGCTAATAAAATCGATTGTCACAATTCACAGTCTGCCATTTCATTTCGACTACAATAAAGATAAGGCTATAGGTTTATTTGTATTTCCACATACGAATGGGTGCGTAGCTACGATTTGGCTGCACTTCTTCCTCTCGCATTAAATGTGTCCATTCAAATGGTATGATTAAAGTCGAGAGTTGGAACTCGCGTATGCATTTTGTCCCAACGATTGTGGCCGGTGCGGAGGTTTTCTTGCTACACAATGCAAATGATGACTACTGCCGATGCCTGTTGCGCTCCTTGCAATATTGAAATGGCAACCTGGCTTCAGAATCCAATAGTTAATTTTATTACCTTTTGTTTAGCCATTTTAACGTGCAACGGCGGGTAGAGAGGATGGAGGAAGGGACTGCATCGAGCGTTCGGTTCTTTCTATTCGAACTATTCTACACCAGCGTTCAAGTCACCAGACTGTTGGACTCCGGGTAACCAGAAAGTGGTTTAGTTTTCGTCTATGGTGACTGTCGAGCAATATCATAGCTGGTGGATTATTTCTTGAATGAATTCTCAAGTTCTTTCAAATTTTTTATGGGTCTAAAATTGCTCAATTTTACAAGACATTTCAAAATTTTTTAGTAGGTACTTCTAAATTTTTCAATAATTTAAAATTTTAGTTTTCTCAAATTTTCCAGTTTTTTTTTTCAATTTTCAAGTTTTTCAACTTTAAATTCTTATCAGTGACTTTTTCATTTTTTGTAAATTTTTAATACTTCCAAAATTGCACCATTTCTTTTTTTTGAATTTTTAAAATATTTCAATTTTTTTTTAAATGTTATGAAATTTTTCGATAAATTAAATTTTTCTATTTTCCTGTTCATTTTTATGACCACCATTTTTTTTTCAAAATTTTCATAAATTTCATTTCTTTCTGACTTCTAAAATTTTTTAATATTTTCAAAATTGTTCAATTTTTAATAAATTTTCATTTCCCACGACTTCCGATTTTTCAATTTTTTTTCTGAATTTCAAAATTTTTCACTTTTTATTACTTCCAATTATTTTTATTTATTTATTTTTTTCATAATTTCCAGTTCTTTATGACTTTTAATTTTCAATATTCCCTAAATCTCAATGCTTAAAAAAATTCATAATAGTTCAAAGACTTCGATGAGGAATGGTGATTCTTTAGGCTCGTCGAATTTCTCCATCTACTTCAATAGCTCCACTTATTCGTCTAATAAATTTATAAAAACTCATCTTAACAAAACGATGATACATAAAAATGGTAAATGATTTGCATATAGTACACTTCGACTAGAGAATTCGCGTGATGGGGAGACCATCCGGTGGGCTTTATAGTACACGTTGGATACATCTACGCGAGCACACACACCGAATGATTCATCAATTATGTTCTTTATAATAGCCAAAGCTGTCATTACTAATCATTTGTTATTCGTGTCATAAGTACCCTTGATCCGTACGTTAACGGTCTCACGAAAGATTACGCGACTCGAGGAGCAGAGAGTATGAGTTTTCGAAATGGGAAAAAAATTAGCTCGTTTGAGAAAAACCGTATCCACTTAGGATTTATAGGCAGACTTATACCTATGCACGTCATTGATAATTATTAAAATCCTTCTCGTATCGCATTATTTTTCCTCTCCAAATAGGTACATGTACTTATTCGAATCTCCAGCTGATTTAAACCAATTACCACTTTGTCGCCGGTTCGTAATCAATTCAAGAGAGCGAGAGGGGAAAAGCTTTAAAAAATAACCTTTAGCGAGATGGTATATATATATACGTGCTATCTATTTTCATTAATGCGCGGTATATAACGCTGCGGACGAGCAAAGCGTCTCTCTCGCAGATGGACCATAAATACCTATACACTCCTCTACGTCGTGGTACCTTTAAATATACACGAAATCGTAAAGCCTTCTCTTTTTATAGCTCTAATGGTGGCGCGTAAAAAAGAAAAAGGTAGTGCTGGCCAGGCCAAGAGATGCAGGCACGGGCTAGGTATGACGATCGGTCTAACCTTATTGCCACCATTTTACTAACCACTGTTTAAATAACGCCTTAGTGAGAGAGATACTAAAGTACTTTAAGACGCCTTCGCTTTTTAATACGACCGACGATAAATTTTCAGCTGATATAAGCCATATAAAAAAAAAAACGAGGAGTGTTCGGTGGTGGTGATTGGTAAAGAAGAAGTGTTCGCCTCGATGCACCGCGAGCTTCTCGCAGCCACTCTATTAGCCCGATGACGTCATCGTGTTATACACGCGAAACCGCCAACCGACTGCAACTTATACGACATATTTTCGACGTAATTTATTCATTTATTATATTACTTCTTGTACCCTCTGCGCGAGAGGTATCTTCGATGCGGCTACTTTGAATAATTTTCGATACTCCGACAGATCCGTGGCTGCGCCGTCATTTGCATAATACAACCAAAATACCCATTTTATTAACCGGATAAATTTCTCCTCTGTGATAGTGCCAGGTACTATCTCGCAACAGATCCGAAAACCTATACCGAGCAAACGCTAGATTTAGATACACCTATAATAATTTTAACGTCCAGTGCACCCGATGACCATTTTCTTCATCCTTTTTATCTCGAACGCTATTAAAGATTTTGTTGGTTTTGGGTAATTTTCTTTCTTGATACCTATTTGTATAAAAATGTGTTGTTTTTTCTGCTTCACGAGTTTGTAAATAAATTAGCAGTGGACTCGAGAGATATATGAATTGTCAAAATATCGTTCTTGTACGTTCACCTGAAAACGTTTGAGGACCCAAAAGCATAAATCAAAAATGTTTATAGGGTTTCTTCCATAATAATTTTGTGACACTAAACTGGTAATCAAGTACTCGTCAAAAAGCGACCTAAAAGCCAGGTCACCAAGTCCATCGCGAATAAGGAGACAAAAAATGTTTCCTCAAATTACTCAGGAGGCTGAAAATTTCGAATGTGAAACTGGTAGACTTCTCAGATTTGTTGCTTGAAAACCGAATCATACTTTCAACCTTTGTACTTTGCTTATCCACCAAAGAAGGATTTGTCATCACCATTTAAATTCAACCTGATACAAAAATTTGGAGAAATATCCATTCAAATACAAAACTGACCTAAAATTTGGGATCAGCACCTTTGAAAACCAAGCAATCGATATACATGATCATTTTTTATCACATTTTGAGGGTAACTCCCCTTTTGCTCCCCACATAATGACCCCCCACCATAACGTTTATGCGATGCAAATTCGACGAATCAAGTTTTAAAATTAGTGAAAAGCCATGATTTCGACTACCTCATCAATATTTACTGATACTTCAGTATGTGTCTTCATTTGCTCCTCCCCACTACCTCTCCATCATTATGAGGGGATGCTCCAATTGGAATTCAAATTTCAAACACGACTGTCATTTAATTATTATATCAATTTCGTTCGTAATAATGAAAATAAATATAGGCATTCCAATAATTTTCACTATTTGTTCTTGGCATCCAACTCCCAACACTCACAAAGTTGGTCCCCAGAGTCTCCCCACCCCCTTAGCTCAGTATTAAAGTGAATTATTCTAATTCATGGTTGAAAATCTCTTTTTTTATGGTGATCATCTTCATCAAAAATCGGAATTCCTAGGAGATTTTTCACAAAACTTCCCTCACATACTGGTTCACATTACCTTCCCACATTGGCTCCTCGCCACCACATACCAAAATTGGGTGTTTTGTTGTGAATTCATATTGGTATGAGTTCAAAATCTTTTCTATTAAAAATCAAACTTTTTGAGCATTTCTCTTGAAAGTCCCCCCTCACTTTGATCAATCTCATTTTCATCAAAAATTGAAATATGCAGACATTCTTCACAAAATTTCCCTCACACCTTCTAACATTTCCTCCGCACCACCTCATCCCAAAATTGAGGTGTTTTTTGTTTAATTGAAAGTAGAAAAGGTGTTCAGAATCAACTCTATCAAAAATCGTACCATTTGAACGTTTTCCTCGAAACTTTCCTCATGAATCCCCATCCCACTCCACATCTTTTCGCGATGATGCATCAAAATTTTGAATTTGATCTTTTGACCAAAAGTTGGAATATGTAGAGATTTTTCTCAAAACTTCCTCCACACCTGCTCACATTGCCTCCCCGCATTGCCTTCTCTCCAGCTGATCCCAAAATTGAGGGTTTATTTAGGTAAATTCATAGTGGAGATGGGATTAAGAATCATTACTATCAAAAATTGAATTATTTGGATGTTTTTCTCAAAAATTCCCTCGTACTTCCTCACCCCTCCCCAAATTCTTTCGCAATGATGCATCGAGATTTTAAATTTGATCAATTTCCCTTTCATCAAACATTGAAATATAGTGACTTTTTTCAAAAGTTCAATAAAAACTGTTCATTTTCCTCCTTAGTCCCCTAAAATGATGCCCAAGTTTTGAACATCCCATTATCGAGTCTTCAACTGAGATTCAGGTGGCAGATTCAATTCTTTGGATCATTTCTTTTCCTCTCCATGCCTCTCCTTGCAGATATTTTTGAAAATGTCCACCAATTAAAGCATGAAATACTTAATTAGGTATAATCCCATCCAAACCAAACTTCCATTGAAAATTCATCGCAAAAAAATCACCAAGGCTTGACTTCTTTTCGATGAAACTAATTAATTTTGCCAACACTGCCATGTCCGTTTTCTTCAATTTCGTATGTTCGGCATTATTAAGCACGTCACAAAAGACACAGCGCCAGTGCATATTAATGAGACTGGTTTACAGGATGATGTTGGGGGAAAAAAACTCGCCGATGCCATGTTCGATGGGATCCACGCTTCCAGCTCTGCCGAGAACAATCTCGACAAACATCGGAGAACGTTCTTCTCCGCGTCGTCGCGTCATCTTACGAAAATTTTCAAATATCAATTATCGACGGTTTCGCTATCACGTATATGGAATCGTATCGGATCAGCATCCACGCATTGCGAACGAATAACGTGTCCGTTAATATCCTGCGTTCGAAAGTAACGGTTCCCGGGTATACAGATAATGTATTAAGATAAATGTACCACAAATGGATTTTTGCATCCGTATAATGAATAATATTAATCACTTATACAGTAGTATAGAGCGTTTACACGTCTGCTCTGGCGTATATGCGACCCAAGTCTGAGCTCAGAAGCATAGATAAGACTGAGATGGCGCGCGTAGCCTGCGACTGCGAGTACTCTAATTAAGGCGTACACGTACCATCTAAAAAGCCTCGCAGCTTTCGATTGTTAAAATTACATCTCGGTTCGCCCCTGCCTCTTAATTTTACTCCTCCTATCTGATACTCGGATGAATCTCGCGGAGCTCTGAGACGACGTTCGCTTCTCTTAGAACGTCCGAAGAGCCGAAGATTGCGCCTATTAGAGGCATCATTCTGTGTTATGACGTTTACGTCGTGACTTCTAGCTGAAGAAATTATTTGGGCGTGACGTTATATGCATCCTTTTTCTCATCTTACCTATATGCATTGGTACATATACGAGATGCAGACACACCGAGTTCGAGACAGAGATAGGAATAGCCACACCGAATGGTTTTTTAATTTACTTTGGCGTTGTTTTTCTTCTCATTTTAGCCCCTTTCCCTCTTCATCATGACCGTACTAACGGCCACCCTTCGGCGGTATCTGTGATTTTATCGCGCTGCTATCGAATTTATATATTAAATATGTACGTTTCTAGCGCACTGTCGGTAAATGAATTACTTACTAATTTTTTTCCTCTTCCATTTCGTGTCTTAGTGATTTACTTTACATGTTCGATACGCACACCGAGACACGCTAAATACGTGTTTTCCATATAAACCTATCTCGCCTCTCGTGAATATCGTGAAATGCCCATCGGAGTTTCAAAAAGCTCCTCTCGCGAGTATCCTTATAAACGAACCATTGTTGTTATTTTCTCTCCGACACGCGGTATATCAAGAAAACGTGGCAAAGTATTCAGACATCCTTGATAATTTCACAGCTTCTGAATTTTCCCATTAGAAAAAATCACAAATCTAAAAAGTTGCAAGACTAGTTGCCAGTGTGCTGCCTGCGTGGAACCATTTGTCATTTTTGGCCGCCCGATGGTGTGACTGTGACTTTTATTACCAACGAAGGTGAAGTTTGACAACTAGATGGTTTATTTTCTCTACCTTTGTTCCCATATACGAGAAACGTGTGTAAATTTATACGGTAGCGTGAGGTCAATCCGTTGTAAAATCGTATTTATGGCGATTTATTGAGATATATTGGCGATGCAATCATTCAAGATGAAAATGAGGGGGAGGGGAGCGAAGGGAAGCAATACTTTACATTTAAATTATCTTCTTATTGCGGTAAAGAAACATATCGAGTCTCCAATCGAAAGAACGAAAAGAATGCACACAAGAAAGAATCTGGAGAATTTGAAAATTTTGCTTCTACTCAAAACTTGCAGGGGGTTGAAAAGTTTTCAATGCTCGTAATTCTTATATGAGGATAGAAGTGCAGAATAACCAGGGCCGTGCAGAGGAAATCCGGGCCCTGGAGGCAACGTAGTTGAGCTAATTTTTTTAGGGCCCTTTTGGTTAAAGCAGATTTTTTTAGCACTGGTGGGCCCGGGGACCACCCCCCACTCCACACCCCCTCTGCACAGGCCTGAGAATTCAACTTCATGCTATAATTTTCAATCTTCACTAGAAACAATGATAATATTTCGAAATTGCTCTAGTTGATCCAAATTTTCACTTTGTCGTCAGTGCTGCCATTTATATATTTTGAAAAATAGCTACAGTGACAAAAATTTTAGTTATAAAAACATATTGCACATCGAATGTTTTTTTCCCAACTTGAAAAAAAGTTTTGTAAAAAATTTGTCTATATTCAAAATTGAAGGCGTTTGAAGATTTCCAAGGCTTATAGCGCGTTCAGTAATGAATGTAGACCAAATTCACAAATTAACTTTTTTTTCCTACGTGACAAGTGCTACAAGAAACGATCACTCAAGGGAACATTTTATATGAATTGCGATATTCGTCATCGTGACTTTGACCTACCTCAAAATTCAAAATTGATTTTTTTTCATGGAAAGGATATGACCAGACTGGGACATAATATTACGATTTTCAATCATTGGTACCCGAATTCAAAATAGCTCAAAAGAATTTCATTTCTCGTGATTTTTCATTATATCATCAGTGTTGCCATTTATGAATTTCAAAAAATTGCCAAACTGAAAAATTGTAATTGTGAATAAAATGAAAATTTGAGCCATTGAAAAAATTTATGGTATTTCAACTCATGAATCACGAGCTTCAAAACAATTCATTTGAAGATCTTGCCTATCTTCAAAATTGAAGGTGTTCAGGAATCTCCAAGGCTAATAGCACCTCCATAGTGTTGAAAATAGGCAAAATATTCACAAGAAGGGTGGATCACCAAAGGGATCAATTTTTGTGATTTTTCCTATTTTTCTTTGACCCTACCTCAAGAAAGAATTTTTTCGAATAAACAAGGCACGATTTTCTAACTATTTATGATTTTCAACTTCCTCTACTTAGATCGAAATTTCGTTTGATTCTAAGTAAATTTTCAACATATCGTCAGGGCTGCCATTTATAAATTTCGAAAAATTTCGAAAGCAAAAAAAATTTTTAATTCGTCGAAAAATTACAACATACCTACTTATTATTAAATTATTATGTATTTTGATTCCCTTGAATTTTCGTGGGTTTTAAGAATGAAATTAGCAATAATTGCAAATCATCGTCGACGATATTTTTGCAAATTACCTATCTTAAGCTAGAAAAAATGATACTTATGCAAATTGTACCCACTCGTGAAATTAAAGTCAGCCTAAAGCTTTCAAACCTTCCCAACACCCTACATATTAAATTTTTCGTCCACACAACACAGCAATTACTTCTCTCAATGTGCCATCATTAAAGATCAAAAAAACTGCCCAATTTCTGGCAATTTTGCAATTTTTCGACTGACCGTCGAATTCGCCCGCATACGGCCTTCGAATAGTTCTCGCAGGCAGTCGACGTACGTAGTGTACGGATAGAGGTCAAGTATAGGTATTAGGTACGTGTTTATTACACCAAATAATTTTTCATTTTCGGCTCATTTGGCTGGGTTAAGAAACGACCAGCATGCGGCGTCCGATTAAATTATATTCTTCTCCGGCGACTGGAGCTGGCAGACGAGGTACACTATGGTTGGCAACGACATTGAAATTTTACTACAGTCACGACTCTACGAACATGGAACGCGCGCTAGCGGACTCGATAGCATAATCTAATCCGTTGGATATGGAAGTATGGATACTTGTATATTTCGATACGCTCAATAGAGCCATATACTGGTAGGGTTTTTTTTCGGTCATCTCGCGTAGATTCCAAAGATTAGCCATACCTACGCTTTGTATTGACACTTGAACCACGCAGCAAAGGAGTTTAAGAAACAATCGATGATTTTGACAGATGATCGTTGCTTAATCACAGGATAGTCTGGCATTTTTTCTCTTTCGCTTCTACCCTGTGTAAGCTGCGATAATGGTAAGATATACGCCAGAGAGCCTTAGCGCGAAACTAATTGCTACGTGATTGGATCATCGATCACTGATACCAACGTCACGTATTTATGACGAACATACAATTCGTCGTAGCGTGCTAATCCGCGTGCAACGTGCATGGCTCAGGCTCAAACGATATGCCGTTTGCATAAAATTACATTGATATTGTTGAGCATCTGGGCTGGGCGCTGCATTTGTGTGTCATTGGTGGTCAGCCAAATTAGGTGGAAAATCCTTCGAAGATTCGTCAGCTTCCTGGTATTAAAAGTATTTTGATTTGTTAGGTTTTTTGTGAATTTATAATACAATAAGAGTTATTGTCTAAGTTCGAGATGGCATTGGCAGGGTTCTAATAAGATTTCAAACGCAATAATAAATCAATCGAATACCAAATGATGGCTGATTTTAGGTGAATTCATAAATGTTTAGTAAAATTGAATTTTTTTTTTTTTATAATTTGTTTTGATAGAATTTTTAAAAAATATAGTATTTTGTAATGATTTTTGCAAGCGGATGAATAAGCAGCTGTTGCTATCACAAGATTTTTCAAGAATAATTTTTTGAATTTTTAAATACATTTTTTAATTTGTCTTAATTACAAAATTTTTTGAGAAATTTTGGTCAAAAAAGTACGTTTAAATTTGAAAAAAAAAATGTTCTCAAGATAGGAATAATTATATTATTTTTGATTTTTTTAAAAGAAAATTATATTTTCAACTTTTCAGAGAAATTCTTTTGAGTATTTATTTTTGAATAACTTTTTTGGCACAATTTTCCCAACATTTTACTTTATTGATCCTTTAAAAATATTTTTTTATCTTTTCCCCAAGTAAACTGAATATTTAATTTTCATTTTTTTTCAAGATTTTATTTTGGTACCTATTTGAAGAGAGCAAATTCTTCCTAAATGATTTTTAAAGGATTTTTTGAAAAAAAAGGTCTCTAATAAAAATTTTAAAATAATTTTTGTTGGCAGAATTTATTTTTTTGAATTTTTAGAATAATTTTTCTAGATAGGTATTGAAATTAAAAAAAAAAAAAAAAATTAGCAACATTTTTATTTCTTACTTACTTACCTACCAATTTAAATTTTTTTTTCAATTGTTGAGAATCTTTTTTTATTTTTTTCCAAGGGAACTGACAAATTCCTTTTTGAAAATATTTTTCTTGAAGATTTTTTTTTAGGGTAAAATCTTCTTAAAATACCTTACATATATTTTGGAGATACTTTCGAATAAAAAAATCATTTTTTTTTAGTGAATTTAAAAAGAGATAATTTTGGATTAACTCGTATTTAAAAAAATTTAGAATAGTTATCTTTTCACAAAAATTATTTTTGAATTAAGCAGAATTTTTTTCCAAAAAAATAAGATAATTTTTTCATTAACTTTCTACCAATTTCTAAAAACTAAAGTTTGACCTTTTTCGAAATAAAATTCAATTTTTTATATGAGAGAAAACTACGTATTAAGAAACACTTTTTGTTTTTTGTTTTTTTCAAGAAAACTTTCCTTAAAATTTTTTACAGAAATTTGTTTCAAAAAAATGATTTTTTCAGAATTTTTTTCAACATTTTTTTAGAGGATTTCTTAAAAAAAAAAAAAAAAATTTAAATCATTTTTTGAATAGAAAAATAAAACATTTTTTTGAAACAGTAAACTGGCAATATTTTTTATTTTTAAAAATTATTTTTTAGAGATTTCTACCAAAAATGTATTTTTATATCTTTTTAACAAACAAAAAAAATTTTGTTAGAATAATGATTTCTACAAAAATTATATCAAATTTTTTTGGAGGAGTGTTTTCCAAAATTTTTTTCACAGAAAAGTTGTAGGGTATTTTTTTTTTCAAAAGTCGACTGGCAATTTTTGAGAAAATTTTTAAAGATAATACTCCTTGAGAAATTTGATTTTTTTCTTGAATTTTGTATCGAAACAATTTTTTTGTAATTTTTCTATAAGAAATTTTTTTCACCGAAAAAATTGCAGGATTTCTTTTTATCCAGGATTTTTTTCTCATACAAACTTTTTTCAATTTTTAATAATTTTTTGGATTTTTTCTTTTCCAAGTGAACTGGTAATTTCTTAGCCGACTTTCCAAAAAAAAAAACACTCAGGCATGAGTGAAGTTGTTAAAAAAAAAAAAAAAATGGGCTAAAAGAATTTTTTCAAAATATATTTTTTTTCATAGGGTGGTTCGAGAATCATTTTTCCTTCCTTTTGTGAAGTTTCCATCTAAAATAGTATTAATATTTTTTTAAACAAAAAATTGAATTAAAAAATCATAATAGCGAAAAAATGCCTGGACAGTTCATTTGCTCTAAAATTCTATGAACTTGGATGATGCTCTTCGTCAAAAAAAAAAAATTATAACGTCGTAAATCCTGATTATTTATTACAACCTTGGACTTCCGTCGTCTTCGCGTCCTCTTTGTACTACGATTTCAAAAAATCTCCTCGACCTGGAGCTTCTCTCCTACCTTATTGTCTTAACTCTATCGAGCATCGATATTTAATTACTCGTTAAGTCGGCTAATAAAAAAAAGTAGGGAAAATTGGCTTATTAAGACGTCGTATAAATGACGGTTGACTCCCTCTCCTTATCCATACCTCTCGCATTTCTTGATAAATTGTATTTTCGTTTTACAATAGAAATTAGTATTATTACGGTAAAAATAATACCACCACGTCTATTCTAATTACCTCCGACGAACCTCAATTAGTGCCACATCTTCTATTTCCCATGACCATATCCGCAGAATGACATTAATATTTTCGAAGCATTGTTCGTCGTTTTTCTCATTCCAAATGGCGGCTTGCCGAACCATACAGGTACCACATTCCCCCTTGAGGTAAGTTTACGTATATATATTTTTTTTTGACGCGTGTATACTCATACTACGTATATAGTCTATCTATGGTACCAGATAAGTCGACTCCGATACGTCCCATCTCACATAACAATATAATACATTTACCAAATAATGACTACATGATTAATCACTTTTTTTTTCTTACTGACATCCTTTAATTTATGCATCGGGAACGAGATCCGTTGCAGCGCGATTCTTTTCACCGATGAAAAATCCCTATCCCTTTTTATTTTTTCTTCAAGTGCCAAAAAATTCAGGTATGGTTATAAAAATCTAATCAATTAAACTATTAGACAGTTTACCAACCGAGATTTTACGACATTGTGGTACCATCTTGGCGTGTTTTGGTAAACACCACTGACACGTTATTTATACAATTTTTGACGTATCGTTTTGGGAGATTTTTCCATACTAAAATGAACAAAATCCCTCTGTGTCTGTATCATTTGATCTGCGCAGGATTATGGAAGAAAAACAATAACGTTCGAGTGGATATTTTTACTATACTCTTATCGAGCTTCCAGTTTCTAATTTCGGTACGAGGAGGTATTTTTGTCGATTTTTTTTACAACTGTGTACTTTCTCGCTGAAACAGCGAATTTACGACTGTAGGTATATATATATTTTTTAAATATACCGTTAAATCTCCAAAGTGGAACATTAGAATATACCGAACACAACGAATACTTAATGCGTGTAATATTTCCAAGTCCAAGTCCAGACGGATATAGAGAAAAGTAATAAAATTTTTTGCCGCGTTTGCGTGCCATTAGGTTTGGAGATGACAAGTAGAAAAAAAAAGAATTGTTTGGCCATTAAAAGATATGAAATTCGCCGTGCCGTTTAATAAATCGCTATTGCACGAGGCAATAAACAATTAAACGTTCAGATACAGTTTGACAGGGTGTGATTTATGCGAATGCTTTTACCTAGTGTGTTATGTAGCTAGTTGGTCGGTGTGGTTTTTTTTCGAGTCAGCTATATAGCCTTCCACATACGTATATGTATAGAACGCGATGGTATTAACTGGACGGTGATATGTTTCCATTTTTTTTTTTCGCAAATGGCCATAGTACAACGTTTTGTAATGTGATGGCGAAAATGGACCTAACAGGACTCGATGGTATTCCATTATAGGCCAGCGGAACGATAAGGTATTCGATATACGAGCCCATGTCCAGTTCGATCGAATGCTATCTGAAATAGATATTGTAACTTGGCTTCCAGCGTTGTAATATTAATACTCGAAATTCCGCATCAGATATACTGAACCATTACCATTGTAGAGAGAAAAAGGTACCCGGTGGAGATAGGATTAGCAATAGGTAGCTGCCTATGGTCCCTCTCTTGAACCACCTCCTGGTACAGATGGCGAAAAAAAATTACGATAAATCATCTGTGGTCTAGATTTTCATCATTTTCAAAAATTTACTGCACCATTTTGTATGATTTTTTAGTAATTTTAGAATTTGTTTCGATTACATACATTTTACAATATTCTGAACATTTTTAGAAATTTTAAAACAATTTTTATAGCATATAAAACAATTTTTTACAATTTTATAATTATTTTTGAATTAAAAAAAAAAAGTCTCAGTTCATTTTATCGACTTTATACAATACGTACTTTGAAGAAGGTACTTTTGAAGCATTTAAATTTTTTTAGAGAATTCATGGGACATTTTTTAAAATTCTTTTCTTTTTTTTTTAGAATAAATGAAATTATGCTCACAGTTCTTTAAAAATTATTAAAATAATCTAACATAAATTTTTATGCTATTAATAAATTCCCTCGTCATTTAAACTCAATTTTGGCAATTTGAAATAACTTAAATCAGTTTTCATAAAAACATTAAAAAAAGAATCAAGGTGTTTTATGGTGTTTTGATTATAAAATTTCAACATTTCTCCAACTTTTTATTTTATTTTATTACCTATTATTATTTTTTTAATGTTTTATCATGTGATTTTTATGCATTTTAAAAAAAATATTTACAACACTCTAAATAATTCATACTTTTTGAAAAAAATTTGCGAATTTGTGAATTTTTTCAATTTGGCAATTTTTTGACAATTCGACCAGGTATTCAGAAAAATTTGAAGATTTTCACAAATTGTTTAATTTCTAAAATTTGGCAACATTTATTATTTCATCAATTTTAATACAGCTTGTTTTTTTTTCAGTTTGTTAAAACGAATAAACCAAGTCAAATTTGGAAATGTGACCTGTTTTGCAAATCAGCGGAATTTTCAGTTTGGCAGTTTTTTAAATTTGGTCAATTTTCACAAATTCCAACTTTTTTTTTTTTTTTTTTTTTTAAAAATTAAAATTTTTTTTAAGGATTTTAAAATTTTTAT
>FIZV01051206.1:0-10947 GCA_900050545.1 Trionymus perrisii | reverse complement strand
ATTTGCTCGAAAGTAACGATAGAGGTGCTCGATAATCTGAGACACCCTGTAGCTATATAATTATACCTATTACATGTTCGTATTAAGTAGGAAAATATTTACTTAATATAAAGGAAGCCACGCGCAGTTACCTACGATATCTAGATAGGCACCTATCAAATATTAATACCGAAAAATGGGAGAAAAATAGTTTCAAGTTTTTTTTAAGGGTGAAATAAAACACTCGATTCTTTCGTGAAATTCAAAAAAGCTTCATTAGCTGCGTGCGAAGTTGGTTTTTTCTCTTTTATTTAAATTATGGTTAGGTAAACATTTGCCCGTTAAATTTCTATTCATTTTTTTAGAAAAATTAAAGATATAGGAGGTAAATGAAGTACCTATGTACCTTACCTAATCAAGTAATCAATAGTCTTAGGTGCTTACCTCTGGCTATCTTCGATAAAAGATATTCTCCCTATGTATACTTACTTTATATTAGTACAGTTGCAATTCGTATAATATGTAATGTAGGTACTAGGTAGGTAGGTACTAGTAGGTAGTTAGGTACCTACGTTACATACACGTAATGTACTACGTAGGTAATAAAAAAATAAAATAAAAATATACGTAGTTTAAAAAAAGACTACCTAAGAAAAAGAGAGTATGCGGGAACGCTTTCTCTTTCAGTAATACGATTGGATGACGAAGAATCATCACGTGACATTGGTTTATATTATTTATCCATATCATGCTCTACTTATAACAATTAACAATCGCTTCTATGAATTTGTTTTCTCATTGGTTGCTTATGCGCCATCAAGGTTCGAGATGCTCTTTTTTTTTACTCTACAACCGCCTAGGCAACGAAACAATATCTAGGTATATCTGCTGCTCTTTCTTTTCTACTTTTTTCTTGTTCGCATCGCATCGCATCGCATCGCATCGTAATCACAACTTTAACGACCGAAACGTCACGCGGTAGCCTCTTTAATTGTTCCAAATATATCTACGAAAAGGTTAAATACTGAATCGCTCTCCTCTGCTGTTTCTGCCGGAACTAATTGCAAATTTCAGCAGATTTACTCGTACTTGGATACTTTGTACTTGTACTTTCTTCACTTTCCTATTCGCGAATAATCTGTATCTACGAGTACGAGTATCTCTAGCCTATCGACATTTAAATCCACGCGTTACTCTCGACTCGAGATCGTCCACTGTATCCGTAGGTAATTACCAGTACGTCTGAGATACCTATTTCTCTTATACGGAGCGTACCAAATCTACCAACTATTGCGAGTTGAAAAAACGTACCGTGTATATTCAAGTACTCGTACACCGGCATTTGCACAAGCACAATGCATAAATGCACAACACTTTCGGCCAACTATGAAGTCCGGGTGTAAGGTAAAGTAGGTATATAGCTATTAGCTAACTAGCTATAGCTACCCGACGATTAGTGGTTACGGGGCAAGACCTTCCGATGGTCTCGCTCTGGCCTCCACAAATTGAGGATTATAGCCTTTGTTTACCATCGATCATCGATGCTCTTCTGTGCGAGTATCATCGGGCTTGATAGGATGGTTCATGGCGTGACGCTGCCAATCAATCACACTAGTCGAACTAACAACGCAAACGGCAAACGGATCATGAGGTTAGACAGACACTCCTCTCTCGTCAATTGTTTATATCAAATTCCACGTATTCTTCAATTATCACTTAAGCCCTAAAAAGAAATTCGTCCATAGTCAAGCGAATAATGTATACATTGCCTATCTATTATCTGCCTCGAGTCGGTTGTGCCAGCATCAATCTGCGAGATCTAACTATTTCAACACTATTGTTAGATTGGTATCGAATCAACTTTTTGAAGGGGTTTTCAAGCGCAATGCGTAAGACGTACTAACGCAGGCATTCGTAACATTTCTATACGACGAATTTTACTATAGACACAATCATAATCATCGTAGTAGGTACATATGTTCAATTTTTAAAGATCTAATAAACAATTTTCTAATTTTCAAAAAATGGTAAATTATGGGATGGGTCCTGGCCCAATAATTTTCCGAAATTGTTAATTTTCAAAAAATAGCAATTTTTTTTAAATCTTTAAATTTCGAAAAAATTTTTAATTCCCAAAAAAAAGTCATCCTTGCTTTCTCAAGAATTGTCACATTTCAAAAAATTATTAAATTTTACAAAATAATTTTTTTTCCAAAATTGTAAATTTTCAAAAAAATGATAAGTTTTTGGCGAGTCCTGGCAGTCCCGGCAGCGCAGGCGAGCCCTGGCAGTCTTGGCGAGTCTAAAAATTTTCCAAAATTGTTATTTTCAAAAAATGTCAAATTTTTTAAAATTTTTCAATCTTATAAAAATTTTTTAATTTCGCAAAAAAAATCGACTAATTTGAGGTCGCTGAATTCAAATTTTGGCTCAGTTTTCTTCTGGTCTCATTTTTTTGCCAGTTTCGGTCGAATATCTCGGTAAATGTCAGCGGGAGCCCAAAAGCGATGCCGGATTCGGAACCGGCGACCTCGAATTAGAAAATTACCGCATTTATCTCGATTTTTTTAGATGCTCAAGAAATCGTCAAAATCGCTTAACTACCTACTTATGCGCTCTATAAAAAAACAAAATATTCGAAGTTGTCTTCAAATTAATTTTCAAGGTCATAGAACTCAAAAAACCCTTCTCGTTCATATCATCCACCTTCTCCTCCAACTATTAAGTAGGTAGATTGTTGAATGCACGTTTGAAGGGGGGGGGAGTCAGGACATACCTACCTATGAACATATCGCCGACGTTAGTTTCAGTAAATCTTGTAGGAATCATTCTGCTGTCCATGCAGGTGAAAAATATAGCTTTAGGCTAAAAAAAATCAAACAAAGTGGTAACAATTTACCTATTTCATTAATTTGATCTCATTTCGGGGCAATACTTATAGTAAGGCGAATTTTCTTATGAAAAAACAGAAATGCGGCGATTAATTGTGCAAGTTACTTTCCATAAATTTCCCTAATCAAGTTCAAAAGTTAGGTAAAAGAGAGAGCTTGTAGCAAGTACTTTGCCAAAGTTAAAATAATTTCAACTTTTGCAAGTTTGCTGCCGTTTCGAATGAACATGCATACTTTCGGTGTGATGTCACATCATAACATGGACATTCATTCGAAACGTTAACAAGTACCTAAGTAAATATCTAACGTCTCTCTTGGAAAATGGAAAGTACTCGTACTACTTGATCAAGGTATAGAGCATTGTGCTGGGAGTGTCTTGCGCGGTTACATAACTGGAGGACAGCACGGCGCAAGGGATGGAGCAGGGTGGAGGTGTAAAAAAATTAAAACGTCACGGAGGACAAAATTTTTTTTTTCTCCTAAGTAGAAAACAAAAAATTCATCTTGATATAAAAACCAACTCGATAGCTTATTAACTCGATTTTTAATAAATTTTCAAAAGTGCATTTTTTTCAATTAGAGGCTATGCACTCGTGCGCGCTTGTCCTCCAATTGACCATGGCAGAGGGTATGCAGCAATTTGGGAAATGCTCTATCTGAATTAACTTGCGATAAACTTGCGCAAGTAAACTTGAAATATTCGCCAACTTTCCGTTCAATGTTCATACTTTCGTAAAAATTTGTCTTTCAAATTTCAAATTTCAAAATGAAAATGGGAATTAGGGAGACGAATGCAAATTATTGTACAACCAGTTAAAGAATAATTTTAATTAAATCTGCGCAATCGCAATAATAAAATCGAGTGCATCCATTCACGTTCGCTGCTTAAATTAAAACGTTAGGTCGTCGAAAACGAATAAATTTAAACTCATATCATACACACTGTTGAAAACGACAAAATAAGTTAGTCGAGTAAGCATGTGCCCAAAGTGCCCAAGTGGATTTTATGCTTGTCATTTTTTCGTCATTACAAAAAAAAATACCTAACGTACCTAATGCAAGTAAAGCTGTCACGTTTTCGCTATCGTTAAGGTGTGTAGCTGTACTAGGTCGTAGACACTGTGCTTTCATTTATGTCCAGTGAAAAAAAGAAGACGTACCTATGGGTAACATTGACCACGATTTCAACAAGTGTGGCTACTTGAAATAAGCGTACGATTCAAATTACATAAATAAAGCGATACAAGCTAGGTTCATTAAATTTTGTATACATCTTACTTCGGGATTGTTTCTTACGGCAATAAACTGCTCGACCATTTTTTCACGATCCGTCTTAATATAGGTAGGTACTTTAAAATACCGCGAAATATTCTATCCATTACGAATATGATTCTATTTAATAGAAAAGGAATGATTAATATGCCGATACTGTACCTACTGATTTCTAACTCATTCCAATCGACATGAATGTTTCAAGTTATTTTCACAAGGTCAAAAATAAATGAAACATCTCAAAAAACGAAATTAAACGCGAACCACGTTAAAAATGGAAGGTCTATTTTCTTATTTTCTTTTCAGTTTTCTTACGCATTGGTGACGCGAAACGAACCGACTTTTATTTACCATCGCTTCAGAAATTTCCCATTCGAAAATTCGTAATCTGAAACTCACCAATCCAATTAAAATAAGCATTAATTAAACAAGACTAGTCTACTTGAAAAAAAAAAAATGTTCGTAGGTAAAACTAAATAATAATAACTTGACCAATAATAATAAAAATAGTAGGTAATGATAATCAACATAACGTATTAACAAAAAACCCTCAAGAAAATGAAAATTTGAAAGAAATTAAATTTTTCAAGATCACTGCAAAACATACATACTCGTACTTCTACTTACAGCTACAAATTCTCACAGTGATCATAGAACAAACAAAAAAAGAATAAATAAAAAATACATATCGTACACGGCTGAAAATCGCCAGCTTCACATACAATGAGAGAAATTTTCAAAAAGTACATGGAACGAAAAAATAACATAATTATGTAAAACTCTCGTAAAATACGAATTCATGTACGTCTACTTGCACATATCGAACTTACTTTCACAAAAATCATGGCTCAATCTGACCAAAAATAGATATTCCGTAATATACAATCATCAAAAATTGTACTTCCCGATGTTCAAAACTTACCTAAAAATACGTCGACTGCTGCACATTCAAAAAAATTGCTATTAGAATATTTTTTTCGAAAAATAACAAAAAAGACACAATCGTTTAAGCATTTTTATTGGCCTTTGTAGTACCACCATAAATGAAAAATAAAAATAAAAAAATGCACAAATTAACAATTAACTAAATATTAAAATAAATTTGTCAAGCCAACATTACGAAGCGCGTTATATAGATGTGAAGAATCAACTTTTTAAACGGCAGTTTAAAAATAATAATTAAACGAGACGAGAAAATTTTTAAAAAATCGGAGGGGAAAGATATTTATCAAAGTGGAAGAAAATCAACTGATAACGGACAAAACGCGCGCACGCTTCTCCACCAAGTTTAGAGTACGAATTTAGCGTTTAAATCTACTTCTTTTCCGAACTTAATTACTGAAAGTAAATGATAGTTGAGAAGTACACACGTTAAAAACGATACAAAAACGATAAATAAATTAAAAACGAGAAAATTATAGTTTTTCTATCCTTCGAAATACTTTCCGGTGGAACAATGGTAATAGTAGCCATTTTGATAATATGTAGGGAGCGGTTAATGATGGTATCTTCTTAGGCACTAATATCGGACCCTGCAGGGTACCGTTACACGCGCCCAGGCCTAGTTATTTCTTTTTCTGTGCTTTTTCTGCGGCTTTCGTCACTTTACCCGAGCTAAGGTCTTTGGGAACAACGCTCTGTTTCAACATATGTAATTGCAAACTGAGTATTGCCAAGAAGTCAAAATAGAAAGATTTGTTGATTCAATGCTTACCTTAATTACTCCGACGGCGACAGTTTGCCTCATATCACGTACAGCAAAACGACCTAAAGGAGGGAATTCCTGGAAAGATTCAACACACAACGGTTTTGTTGGTATCAAATTGATGATAGCGGCATCTCCGGATTTAATAGCTTTCGGATTTTCTTCGGTAGTTTTTCCTGAATAAAGAAATAGTAATTATAAAAAAAGGTTCGTTAATATCGAAGGCATAGATAAGAAGGGTATAAAGTGCATAAAAATAACCTATCACACGTGAAAGTTGAAATTACAAAGAAAACAAAATAATTACCAGTACGACGGTCACATTTCTCTTTAATCGTGGCGAATTTACAAGCTATGTGTGCGGTGTGGCAATCCAATACGGGTGTATATCCATTAGAGATTTGTCCAGGATGGTTCAAAACGATGACCTACGGGAAACGTCAAAACGAATGATTATACGCTAAAAACATATATGTAATTCTGATAACTCAAGATAAAGTACCTGAGCCGTGAAATCAGCAACCGCTTTTGGTGGGTTATTTTTAGAATCGCCAGCCACGTAACCTCTACGTAATTCTTTAACGGAAACGTTCTTAACGTTGAAACCAACGTTATCTCCTGGGAAAGCTTCTTGGAGAGCTTCATGATGCATTTCAACGGACTTGACTTCAGTGGTCAAGTTGGCTGGTGCGAATGTAACAACCATGCCAGGTTTCAAAACACCAGTTTCAACTCTACCCACGGGTACTGTACCGATACCACCAATTTTGTAAACGTCCTAAAAAAAAGTTGGAAAAACATATGTACAACACGTACAACTACACCACGGCAAAGGGGGGGGGGAGAGAGGGAGGGATATCGAAAGATAACGAACCTGGAGTGGAAGTCTCAACGGTTTTTCAGTTGGTCGGCTTGGAGGTAAGATAGCGTCCAAAGCTTCGATTAAGCATTTACCGTCAGCTTTACCTTCTTTACGTTCGATAGCCCATCCCTTGAACCATGGCATCTTGTCGGATGGTTCCAACATGTTGTCACCGTTCCAGCCAGAAATTGGTACAAAGGCGACAGCAGCAGGATTGTAACCGATTTTCTTAATGTAGTTGCTAACCTCTTTCTTAATTTCTTCGAAACGAGACTGCAAGTGCGAAACAAATATAAGAACAGGCTGTAAGACATCGCACAGCAAAATCAAATGAATAAACGCTGCATTACTTCGCTGTACGGTGGTTCCGTGGAATCCATTTTGTTAACACCAACGATTAACTGTTTCACACCCAATGTGAAAGCTAACAAAGCGTGTTCACGAGTTTGTCCGTTCTTCGAAATACCAGCTTCGAATTCACCAGTACCAGCTGCCACGATTAATACAGCACAGTCAGCCTATAAAAACAAACACGCGGTAAACACGCAGTTTAATACATGGAATACTTTTCCGCTATTTGCAAAGAAAACATACTAATAACAAGGTGAAATTCATAACTTACTTGAGAGGTTCCCGTAATCATGTTTTTGATGAAATCTCTGTGTCCTGGGGCATCGATAATAGTGACGTAATACTTGGCTGTTTCGAATTTCCACAGAGCAATGTCGATAGTAATACCACGTTCTCTTTCAGCTTTCAGCTTATCCAAAACCCACGCGTATTTGAATGAACCTTTTCCCATCTGCGAAATAAAAACAGTCAAAAATGACGGGAAAAAACCAGCAACTTCGAAAAAGAGGAATATAGATCTTACTTCTTGAGCTTCCTTTTCGAACTTTTCAATGGTTCTCTTATCGATACCACCGCATTTGTAGATTAAATGACCGGTGGTGGTAGATTTACCGGAATCGACGTGACCGATTACAACGATGTTAATGTGCACCTTTTCTTTACCCATTTTGAGTAGTCAAATTGTAGAATCAAGATTACAATATTCTAGAAAAACCAAAAAAAAAAAAAACACCGAGATAATACACATGTACAGACTAAATTGCGTCACTTAAAGTACCACGTTACAGAAGTTTGATAACAATTTAGCTTACAACTACGAGTCTACCATCACACACACCTACTTCCACGCAAGAAAAAACTACTCGACGTGAAATTCCACGAGATGATTTCAAGAACGAGTACTAGCAGATATCGCGAAAGCTAACTTTTAATAGCATTACTCGAGTAAGCGGAGATGCATAACAATGAAGATTACTCAGAATCGGCGTAAAACATGGCGACCATGCTTTCAAAACGTGGCACACCGTTCACCAATTCGAAACCAACGAGATAGCAAGGAAAAACTTCCGGAAGTGCAAATGAACAATTTAAATATTTCAGATTTTCACGATTAAATAATTATAGGTATAACTTCAAAACTCCTCAAATCGCAAGTTTAACACAATAAATCATTAATTACAGCAGCCGGCAACTATCAAAAGTGTGGAGGCGAGATGCGGCGATCCGGCGAAAGGAAAATTACGTTTACGTTAAACTATGAAAATTAGTACACAATACTTCAATTAATTATCGCACCGAATAATTTAAAAAGATAACAGAACAATAATTTACCTGAAAACTAAAAACTAACAAATTTGATGAAAAATTAAAACTATAACAAACTCGACACTTACAACTTGGATCTGTGTTCAAAGAACAGTTCACACATAAAGACCGATGAAATGTGAGCAATAGTGTGCGATGAGAATTTCGAACCGCCTACTGTAGTAGTAGCTACGAATAAACTTCAATCATCCCAAAATTACTGCTGCTCAGAATTGTATTCAAACGTCGCATGCCAATGCCAAGAATAAAATCGACTTTCGACGCTTTCGACAAACGACGAAATCCGACCGGATTCTTTCTACGACTTTGATTTCAGTGATTATTTTTTTGATTTTAATCCAATCTTCTGATAACACGAATACACGAATTTTATTCTTTCTGTAAAAAAAAAAAAAATCGGTAAATTAAATAAATTGAAATCAATGTGATTTTTGAGATTCTCCTAGAAATTTTTCATTTTAGTATTCGTATTAGTCGTGGTCTCGTTCTCGTCTCTTAGCAAAATATGAGTATCATGTACCGTGTAGTGTAATATTGGCGGTGTCCTACTATCATTGATCAAAATATGTTTTTGTGTTGTACTTCGTCATAATTCGGAGTTTTAAATTTGAAACTGTGACCGTTTCGTAGCAATGGAATTATTGTATCATAAAACGAATCAGGTAGTGTTGGAAATAGGGGACTGTTTTCAAAGATTAAGTCAGTTCAAACAATCTAACGTCGATACTGCCGATCTAGAAAATGAAATCAAAGAAAAAATAGACCTCGTTGAAAAGTAATGAACTTTTCACTTAATTTGATTCAATGTATATTTGTCTATAAAGCCAAGTGTTTTCAGGAATTGCAATCGTCTAGATATTCTTGTTCAAAAGGAACCAGTATTAAAAAGGCAGAATTCGAAATTAAAAGTCGATCAGTTGAAATATGACAATACACATTTCAAGGTCTCATTTCACGTCATTATGCATGTGATTTTTGTGTATATGTTGGAAATTTCAAGTTTTTTATGTCTACAGAATGCACTGACAAGATATAAAGCAGAAAAAACCCGTAAAATGATGGAACAGAAAGAAAGAGAGGAGTTATTGAATAGAAAATTCACAGAAAATAAAACCTCTGGCGACACGTCAATTTATATCGATTACTCTGTTCATCATCAAGATTCGTTAAAGGTTTTAGACTAAGACTATTGCATAATACGTTACGTACTTGCGTCGATGAAGAGAAACAAATTTCAATTTTTGTATTTGATTATTTTTCAGTCAGCAAATAGAGGCGTTGATGATCTAATCAGTTCAGGATCGAGCATTTTGGATAATTTAAAAGCGCAAAAGAATAAGTTGAAAGGAGCTCATCGTAGAGTTCTCGACTTGGGTAATACTTTGGGATTGTCCAATACTACGATACGGTTGATAGAAAGGAGAGCCAGAGAAGATAAATATGTATTAATCGGTGGTGTGATATTAACTTTAGTTGTCATGATTTTGGTGATCATGTATTTGAAGTAACTTTTCTTTTCCAGTCGTTTACATGTGAAGTTTTCAAGATTTGTCAAAGGTAGTTCATGAATCTACTGACAAGTTTTGTTCTTCATTTGAAAGACAATTACGCTGACTTTTAAAAAAAAAGCATACCATTTTTTAAACTAAAATTTATCGAATAATCGAAGAAATTCATGAATTTTTCTAAAAATCGTGTTGTTATGCCTTTATATTGTGCGCGTTACATCAAAAAACTTTTTTAAAAAAAGAAAAAAGAACTTTTTTAAACATGATAGGTTATGCTCTTGTTGCTATGTACTGTAGGTACTGTAGGTACCTACTCGAATTCAATCAAACCCATTTTTTCAAAATTATTGACTGTAACTTTAAAAAATGTGAAATTCACAATACCTACTTAGTTTTGACACTTTAAATAATGTAATGATGCTATAATGACAATGAAGACGAGTAGCACTAATTTTTAATTAATCATACTCTTTCTTAGATCTCTGGTGTTGCGTTTAACCGATAATTTCCAAATTTTTGAAATTATTTCACAATTTTAAAGTTTTGCCACGTCTATCTAGTTTAAAATCGCGATGGGCTGAGTGGTTCAAACAAGAAACAGCCCGAAGCTAGCCGAGCGATCATTTAAATTTTATGAAATGTAGGAACATGAAAGAATGGTGAGATGGTTTATTGGTTTCTCCGTTTTCTCAATCTATTAGTTTAAATTTATTATTGGATCCTTTAGTGTTTCAATCTATAATTTGTAGCAAGTGGCCAAGCTGCAGAATGAGAATACTTTATCAAAATAAAAAATAAAATAATATTGACGCAAAACATATTTTTGATTGCCTCCGAGAAATGCTTTGTTGGCCAGCGAAAGTTTGGTAGAGTTTCATTTTTAATTTAACTTGAAATGATAAAATTGACATTCCAATATTTATATATTTCCATTTCTCCCAATTTTTATCTATTCAATTCATCTAAAACGTTTAATTGTACGGTTTTTTTTTTTTTTTTTTTTTTTTTTTTTGTTTTTGGGGAATAATTAAATAGGTATTACAGATGTGAAAA
>FIZV01051183.1:0-10097 GCA_900050545.1 Trionymus perrisii | reverse complement strand
CCACTTTTACAAGGTTTTCAAATTTTCATTTTTTATAACCACTTCATAAAAATCTCATTTCCTTGAAATTTTGGAGGGAAATCAGACTTCCATAACTTCTCTACCTATGATATTTCATTTTTTCCTAATTTATAAAGTTTTTCTACTTTACCCGCTTCCCCTTCTGTTTTATCTCTGAACAGGTGTGCCCGTGCGCACTGGGCAGTGGGCACACAGGCTGGCTTTGCCAGTGTCACGCTGGCACCTAGCACGAGCACATAAATGTATTTTAGAACCCCAAATGCACAATTTCTTTCCCATCATCGATGCAATCCATCCTTCGCGAAATCCTTAGTAAGACGTTTAGAATTAACACGATGTATTCTAACAATCCTTGTATTTTCTAGTCACCGCAAACGCATTCCCATATCCCACCTACAGTGAATGTCAATTAAACTAAATTTATACGTCGATGCGCGATACAGAAAGCTACGAATTTTTAATGAAGCTCGCGATACGTTTTAAAACGAACCATTTACCTGCTTAGGAAATTCCCTCGAGACGAATTAAATCTACGCGACGCTTACACATACGGTTTGGGTTTTTATTGCGTCAATTTTAGTACCACGCTTATATAGCTCCTTCGTTACGAGACTGCGAGCACCTTTGACATGTGCATAAAATGCATATCTCCTACAACGCAGCAGACAAGTGGATCAGTATAACGAAAGTAATTATCATTCGGAGTCGAGAGCCATACCCTCTCGTATGCGTTGAGAAATTTCTAATTATCTTTGTCGGTGCCACTGCAAAAGGTGTGAAAAATATTACATGAAAACTTGACAACGACACGGTTCACAAAAACAATCGAGGAAAGGTATTGCAAACAGCAGGCAACAGAAAAAATACAAACACCTGCTTGCGATTTAATTAACGGCGCTAATGGGTTGATTAAACCTATAAAATCCTAATTGGCATAATTAAATCATTCTTTGATGAAAAAAATTGAAGATAAAAAAAAATTGAATCAATTAAATAAAATTTTACAAAGTCATCGAGTCATTTAACCGATCGAAATCGAACAATTTACTGAATAAAATAACTAAACTTTATTGCACTATTGAAATTAAAAATTTTTCGATTCATTAAAATAAAAACAAAAATTATAAAATAATTGATCGAAATTGAAAAATTTATCGACACGAGGCAATCCAAACAGATTAAAAAATCCACCAGTTCATCAAAATGAAAAAAAAGAAGAAAGAAACGATTTGATAATCAAAATCGAAAATTCATCGACTGATCGAAGTGGGAAAAAAACGAATAAACATAATCAAAATCAGAAATTGATCGATTTTTCATGAAAAATTGATCAATTTATACCTAAATCAGAACAGATGAAAAAAAATCAACGATTTATAAAATAAAAAATAATTCATCAAAATGATAAAAGTCGAAAATCGATCGATTTATCGAAATTTAAAAAATCTATCATATTAGTAGGTATAATCAAAATTGAAAAATTTACTGAAATAAAAAACAAGGTTGATTAATATCCGAAATCGATAGATTTATCGATTTATCCAAAAAATCGATCATACTTATAATTGAGATCGAAAATCGCCGAATTTTCGAAATGTAAAAAAATTGTTTATTTATTAAAATAAAAAATGAGCTGATATTCGAAATCGAAAAAAATATCGATTTATCGAAATTCAAGAAAATTGATAATACAATCAAAATTGAAAAATTTAGGAAAAGAAGTTGTTTGAAATCCAAAATCGAAAAATTTATCGAAATTCAAAAAATCGATCTTACGTATAATATTGAGATCGAAAATTGCTGAATTTTCGAAATGTAAAAAAAATTGTTGATTTATCAAAATAAAAAATGGGCTGATATCTGAAATCGAAAAAATTATATTGATTTATCGAAATTCAAAAAATCGATCATACAAGTATAACAAAAATTGAAAAATTTACTGAAATGAAAAAAAAGTTGATTAATATCCGATATCGATAAACAAATCGATTTATCGAAATTCAAAAAAACGATCATACGTATAATTGAGATTAAAAATCGCCGAATTTTCGAAAAGTAAAAATTTTTTGATTTATCAAAATAAAAAATGGAGTGATATCCAAAATTGAAAAAATTATCGATTTATCGAAATAGAAAAAAATTGATCATGCAATCGAAATTGAAAAATTTAGGTACCGAAATGAAAAAGAAGTTGTTTGAAATCCTAAATCGAAAAATTTATCATTGAGATCAAAATTTGTCGAAATTGAAAATTTATTGATTCATTTAAATAATAATATCGAATAGAAATGAAAAAAATCGACCATTCAATCAAAACTTTAAATTGGTCGATTTGTCGAAATTAAATAATAAACTGGTTTAATATCCAAACTCGAAAAAAGTATCGACTTATAGAAATAAAAAAATCGATCATTTTATTGAAACCAAAAAATAGTCGACTTGAAGCGATTGAAAAAAATTTGAATAATTTATCAAAATCGCATAAATGAACAGATAATCTAATTCAAGATTTCATATCAACAAGCAAAGCAAATCGAAAAATTTATCGATTAGGTAAATCGAACCGCATGGAAATATCAATTTGATCATTAAAATCGAAAAAATTATCAACTTGATCCAAAAATCTTATGAATTCGGAGGAAAAAAAAATCAGAAAAAAATATAAACTAGAAAATTGATCGAATCCATGATCGTAAATCGAAATCGAAATTTAATCGACTTGTCTAAATCGAAAAATTCATTCGTTCGTAAATGATTTGCACATAATCGAAATTGAAAAATTACTGGAAAGATGAAAATGGAAAAATTTTGGGTACTCGAGAAAATAATAAAATCGGCGAATAGAGGAAGCTAAAAATTCAATTTTCTCATTTATTGAATTGAAGGCTTCTGAACCGAACAGAAGAAAAGAGAACTGTAGGCCTATAATACAAAATAAAACGCAATATAGAAAATAATTATAACCATCCTACGACGCGACGCTCACAAGTCGAAGTCACACAAGCTTTACGAAGCGGTAAAAGAGGCAAAACGTTACCACGTTCTGAGTTCTGACGTCACATTTAAGCCGCCAAAGCCAAATGAAACATTTCGACTCGAAGCAATTTTTTTCTCTGCCCGTGAAAAGTCATCGCGTTCAACCCGATAAATTTAATTATACCTATTAGGCGGAAAATACCAACAATACGAAAAGTATTCGACATTCGCAGCTCGAAATTTCAGTATTTGGAACGACGAAAACACTCGGATGAGATCCCATGCTGCAAAAGATAGGTAGGTAGTTTCGCAGGAGGAGAGGAAATCGGTGAGAAAAAATAAAACCAACGAAACGAGCTTTAAATTCGCCTTTAAGCTGTTCGTACGAGTTGGTTGGAAGAAGAAACGCGAGGTGGGGGGGGGTAACTTTCAATCAGAACGGTTGTGCTTTTTCTACGCGGTCACACAGCGCTCGTATTTTTTTGTTAATTGTTCCAATGGTTTGTAATGCTTCGGCCACGCCAGGCCCATTCGCTCACAGATAAACTACACACAAAGCAGCCAAAGGTCTCAGGCGGTACCGCCTACTCGCCATTTAAATAAAACGTCACCGAAGTATCCTTTTCAGTGCATGGTACGTAAAACCTCGCTCTTCTCTGTAGTCTCATCCGTGAAGCACCATCAGTAACACAAAACATCCGCCGAACATTCAATTACAGCATAAAACGTTTTGTTTCGTTTCTCTCGTCAAAAGGCGCTAGTACGAGAGGGAATAAAACCTAGAGAGACTAGCGACGGCTACGTAGGTCGACCGTGTAATGAAACACTCCTCTTCTGCTCCTTCGCAAACCTGCTACTTCGCTGCTCCACTGCTGGGCATCAGGCGAATACCTTTCTATGCTGCGAGGCGAGAGGAAGAGAGGGAAAAGAAACAAAACAGCGTTTTTATTCGCTATTTTGCTCGACGAAAATAACTCCAGTAACTCGACAAATTCCCTTCGTTTTATATTAATCGTAACAAAAAATCTAAAATATGCCCGAGAAGACGAGACACCGACTGCGAGCGAGCGAACGAATCAACGAACGAACGAAGCAACGAAAATTACACTACCAGCGAAACAACAATCTTTCCCTCGTTTTATTTCTCATGCTCTTCCCTGCCTCACTTTACGCCATCGCATCGCATCGGCCGAAAAATACCTACTCGCAGTATGTGCGACGATTTCGTCTATTCGTCGAAATTCTGCGTACAGCGCTCTAAAAATGAAGGATACGATTACATTTCGATTTCGTGCCCCCTTCTGCTCGATCCAGTATCCTCGGTATCCTTCTTCGTTCGCGAATAAAAATTAAAACAATAACCATATAAAATCTTTCTCCTTCGTCATTCGCGATATTTACGTAGACAAATATTCAAAACTCGGTAATCTTATTTCGTTTTCTGAGCTGGAGCAAAATCTGCACCAGCATTTGTATCGTGTAGGCAAGGCAATGGGGCAAGATGCTGAAAATGACGGACGTTGATGGATGAGATACCCTCTACAGTATACACTGTCCTTTCTCGTTCTGTCTCGAGTACTAAGCTATAATATTATATATTTCCCAAAAAGAAATCTTTTCGTTCTGGCATCCTAAGGAAATGAGAAAAAAAAATCCTACCGTCTTCGATATCATTTCTCTGTTTACAATGAAGAAATACTTGAATAATTCGCCCCGTGTAATTCAGCTGCGAAATTTTTTTTCTTTTTTTTTGTTTTTGGACGATTCAACATGCTGCACAGAAGAATTTAATGGGTTCTGTTTGTTCGTTCTGTTTATAGGTACCTTCCCCCTTGCGCCGGTCTACTGTTTGGCTTGGATATGTTTGGATGTGTTGTTCTGCACGGCTTCCATAATGCATTTGTGCACGATTAGCGTCGATCGTTACCTAAGTCTGAGATATCCGATGAGTTTCGGACGTAATAAGACTAGACGTCGGGTAACGTTGAAAATACTCGTCGTATGGATACTGTCGTTTGCACTAAGTCTTCCGCTCAGTTTAATGTATTCGCAGGTAAGTCATCGTGGAGCATACAAGGCTCGAATAAACATCGATTAAGTTAATTTAAAAATATTACAAATATTTCTCCTACGTTTGGTACTTCCCATCGCATTTCATCACCGCGAAATCAAAGTCGAGACTTTTTTTGTGACATTTCAATCTTGATTACGAATTTTTTTAAAATAAAATCGCGACTTTTTGTCAAAAAGGTGACTTTAGTGACAACAAAATTGCATTTGTGACATTAAAATCTAAATAAAATGTTGACTTGTAATGCCATTTGAAAAGTGTCATTAATTTCCAAAAATGTGACTTTTGTGACATTAAAATTCAAATTGTGATATTTTGCCTCCGAAATGTCATTTTCAAAAATTTTATCTTGATTATGATTTTTTTAAAATAAAATTGTGACTTTTTGTTAAAAAGGTGACTTTGATGACAACAAAATTGCATTTGTGAAATTAAAATCTAAATAAAATGTTGAATTGTATTGACATTAAAAAAGTGTCACTAATTTCCAGAAATGTGACTTTTGTGACATTAAAAAATCAATTGTAAAATTTAATCTTACTTGTAATTTTTAAAAAATTAAATTGTGACTTTTTGTCAAAAATGTGACTTTGGTGACATAAAAACTGCATTTGTGACATTAAAATCCAAATAAAGTATGACTTTTGCAACATTGGAATTCGAATCGTGATATTAAAAAATTTGTCGCATCCGAAATATCACTTTCAAAAATCCAAGTCAAATTTCGACTTTATTGTGACATTTGAATCATGACTTATGGAAGTCAAAATTGTGACTTTTTCCAAAACTGAGACTTTTGTGACATAAAAATTTGATTAATGATTTTTTGAAACAATTGGTATTGCAATAATGACTTTTAAAAATAAAAATAAAATTTTGACCTTTTTATGACATTTTAAAATTGTGACTCTTTCCAAAACAGAGACTTTTGTAACATTAACGTTCGAATTCGTGATTTTTCATAGATTTTCAAACATTGGAATCTAATTCTGATTTAATAGTGACATTTGAGTCCTAATTATGATTTGAAGAAAAAAAATCAAACGATGATTCTTGTGACCATGTTACAATTCCAATCATGAATTTTAAAAATCCAAATAAAATTTTAACCGTTTTACAACGTTTGAAAATTGTGACTTTAGTGATATTCAAGTTCAAATCATGATTTTTCAAAATTTGTTGCTCAAAAATACTGTTTTCAAAAATCCAAATTCAATTTTAATTTTGTTGAGACATTTGAAATACAAAATTTTGACTTTTTTCAACACTGACTTTTGTGACATTAAAGTGGTAATCGTGACTTTTTCAAAATCAACATTATTCTGACATTTGAATCTAAATTATGTTTTATCAAATTTGTTACATCGTGACTTTTATGACACATGAGTCATGTTTTTATAGTGATGTATTATTTTCCATTGATTATTTTGTCACTGTATCCAAATTATGACTTACCAAAATTTCCACTAATTTGTTTCAAAACCAACATATTCTGACATTCGAATCTGAATTATGTTTTATCAAATTTGTTACATCGTGACTTTTATGACACATGAGTCAGTGATGTATTATTTTCCATTGATTATTTGTCAATATATCCAAATTATGGCTTACCAAAATTTTCATTAATTTGTGTCATTAAAAATCTAATTATAATTTTGAATCAGAATCGTGACTTTTCATACTAATTTTTTCGACAGTTGCATCTGAATTACATATTTCAACGAAACTGTAATTTTTTGTGACATTTAAAATGTAATAATGACTTGTTGAAATCAAAATTGTGACTTTTGTCACTTTGAAACAGAATCATGATTTTTTAAAGACTGAATTTTGTGAAGTTGAAATTTGACTTATGATTTTGACAAACATTGTAACTTTTTGTTACATTTGAACTAAATTACGATTTATCACCATCAAAATCTAATTTTTGAGGCATTTGAATTTGAATTACGATTTTTCTCCGAAATTGTGATTTTTGTGACAATTGTACACTAGTGACTTTTGCAACTTTAAATCAGAATACTGATTTTTTACAACTCAATTTTTTGACATCTGAACTTGATTTATGAATTTTTATTGAAAATTTGACTTCATGAGGCTTTTGATGACGAATCATAATTTTTTCACAACCAAATTTCATGACATTTGAAAAGATGACTTCATAATTACCTAAGTATTTTTTTCCAATTTTTTTTGTTGAAAAATTCGCGTTTGGATTGGGACTTTTCAAACTTATATTCACGAGTTTTGAGAAATTTACCGACCTGGAAATCCTGCTTAGGTAAGCCGAATTAAAAATCATGTTTGCGAATGTTGAATCCAAATGACCTATTCTAAAATACAATAATCAGTGAAATGCGACGGAGTACGTGAAAAATACGACGTCACGCCACGACGACGAGATAAGAGTATGAAAAAACAACATCACCTATTTAAATAAATCTCGAAAACAAGGGTCTCGATGGAGATAACCGAAAATGAGCTGGATAAATATTCGATGGAAAACTTCAGATGGTAGCAGTGATAGAGGACAAAACGCAGTACACCCCGAGGGAGGCGACGGACGAATAGGTTTGATTACTTCTCTCTGGTGGAATTTTTATTACCCCAGAGTCCATAGAACGAATGAGGAAAAGCATAGGCAAGAAAACAGCCGAATGGGTGACGAAAAGCAAAGAGGTGGATAATTTTTACGATTAAAATTGTACTGGGCGATGGAAAGCGATAGGCAAGATATAGACGGTGATAGAATTTGCATATAGGTGGACCTAATCCTGCAGCCAGACTGTTTCCGCTATACAATAGCTCAAGGGTGGCGGACGGGGCAGCACCGGATTTTACAACAAAACAAATAGAGGCCGGCGTGTCAATGCGAGAGTAAATTCGTCGGCAGGTAATTTTTATTAATACGCGATTCGTCGTAAGCGGATGGATAAATTATCGGCGCGTAGATTTGCGAAAGGATTATGGGGGATTTTTTTTTTCTTTTGCAAAGCTCGGACGGATACTAACGCACCCAGAGAGAGGTTTAAATTCGTAATCGATACTGTCAACACGTCGATTTCGGTCGAGATTCGAGGACGAACGAGATGAGAAGACGGAGTTCTTTTTTTCCTCTCGACCGAGGCATCGCAGCGACCTGCGAGAGAAGTATTGCGAATGTACGAGTACAAATACGTTTATTATGGTGGAGACTATGGAAATAGCATGCGAAATGAAAAGCAGCACAGAAAACCGTTTATACGTGCCGCGATTATTAAAGCCAGGAAAAAAGATGGGGCTTTTTTGCGCTCCTCGAGGGGATGGCGAGAGGAGCTACACCGGGTGTACGATTTTGTCGATAAATTTTTCGCGAATTTATCTTTCGCTCGAGTTGTTTTAAATACTTGAAACGATTGGAACACGTGATGGTGATAAACCGTATAGTACTGTACACGTTTATGTATATACTACGACTACGTTTACGTTCACCCACTGCTAGTGCTACTGATGCCGATGCTGTGCACACAGAGATGCGAAAGCGTGCCGAATATACATTGCTACGGCGCCATTCATTGCGAAAAAACACACGCACACGGATACATTGCCCGTGTAACTACAAAAACTATACCATACGGTAATGTGCACCGCATTAATTTATTCGTTTTTATCGGATTTCTCATCGGGGATTTTTCCTCTTCACCATCTGCTCTCAAAGTAGCTACGTGTGCAGTCGTATGCCATTCCAATGTTTTTCCTTCTGCAACGTTTTTTTGTCTCGCTAAGATATTTCCTAACTACCTACGGTAAATTCTATGCTGGTGTATCTGTGCATGAGTATTTTACCCCCTTTTTTTTTTCTTTCTTACAATGATATTTGCTCAACGGTTTAAAGATTTCCGTTTGAGCTTAGCACGTACCTATTGGTAACGAATTTAAAACAAAAAATGAATACATACTTGAATAGAAATGGAGAAAAAATTTCTAATTAAAAAATCTGCTAAAAAATTATTTTGAGACGAGAAATTTCAAGAAAAAAATTAGGCTAGAAAAATTTTGAAAACTCTAGTAAAAATCAAACAACTTGATAAAAATGGAAAAAATAAAAAGTATTTTATAAAAAAAAATCAAGAAAATTTTTGGGAAAAAAACCCGATCAACAAAATTCAAAAACCCTGAAAAAGTCGAAATTTTCCAATAACAATACGAATGTTTGGGAAAAATTGAAGGAAAATTTTTGATTTTTTTTTCAAATCAACTTATCCACAAGAAAAAATCAAAATAATTTTCTAAAGAAAGAAAATTAAAAATTAAAAAATTAAATTAAAAATGAGAAAAAAGCGATAAAACGTTGAAATCAACTAAAAAAATTGAAGTTTTTTTTTTCAATACTTCACTACAAAAATTTAATAAAATAATTCTGCAGACGAAAATTTGAAAAAATCAAAGTTTTAAAAAATTCCTTGCAAAAAAAAACTTTATGAGAATTTTTTTGCGAAAAATCGAGCAAAAATAGAAAAGAATTTTAATTATAATTTTTTTTTGAAAAATCAGCAAAAAAAATGAGAAAAAAATAATGATAAGGTTATAAAAATTTCAAGCAAAAAAATGAAAAATTTGAGAAAGTAGTAAATGAAAAAAAGTTCAGAGAGAAAATTGTAAGAAAACTCAAGGAAAAAAATCTTCATGAAAAAACTGAAAAAAAAAGATTTTTTCCTTCAAAAATAAACTTAAAAATCAGGAACTCTTTTTCAATACCTTCTCATCGAAATTTATTAAAATAATGATTTTGAACAAATTGTGAAAAGTTCTTAAAAATTTCCAGTGAGAAAAATTTTGATAAATTCGAAGAAAATTTTTCAATGAAAAACCAGAGAGAAATTGAAAAGTAATTCATTATCAACTTTTTTTCAATCTAACTAGGTACCTTACAGAAAGAGCATAGGCGCATAAGGGGGTCGAATCGGCCTTTTTTTCAAAAATCAAAACTAACCCATGGAATATGGTTCTTATGGTCTGAAAACTTTGTGGTAGAAATTTTAGCCCC
>FIZV01051168.1:0-11996 GCA_900050545.1 Trionymus perrisii | reverse complement strand
AAAAATAAACAGTGATGCAAGCATCACAAACTTTCCGAACTTGGGCATTAAAAAAAAAATAAAGAATATCAATAAGAATAAAGAAAACTTGAAAACAATATGCCAAATCACATCTATTTCATCACGTAATAAAAATCGTGAAAGGTTTGTGAAAAAAAATGCTGATTAAAACAAAATAAGCTTCGGAATACTCGACCCTTCTTATTAGTTATCTTATCTATCCTAAAAAGAGATAAGAATGCTAAACACGATGTCTGGATATAGACAAACAGTTCCCTTTATCGTCATCTAAACTGAGACAAATGTTGAAATCAATGATTTTCCACATTAATTGCTCGTAAAATTTTTTCTATTCAACGTAGCAATCCGAAATTTTGGCATAGCCTTCCTTTGCATAAATCCCTACTCATTGCCGAATATCAACGAGATATCTCAAATAGGACGGCCGTAATCGTGGTCACAGACATTTTTGACCATACGCACATACGTACATACATACGTACGTACATACGTACATACGGAACATCATCTGGAAATTGGTCAAAACAAACTTGTACGAGGTCAAAATTTGTCCAGGTCCAATATTCGCGAAAACGAATTTCGTCCCGATTACAATACCCTTTCCTTACAACAATACGCGCCGTTCGGAAAGTAACAAGGGAGATAAAGTGATTTTCGACGAATAATAGGTATACTATTACAGCGCATGCTTTTCCACCTTTCTTCTCAATTTTAAATTTCACACTGTTTTTTACGTAGGTACCTATTATACCTACATACGGTGCGTTTAATTTTGCCTGATTTTCAACATTCAAAATACCTACTTATCTATTTCATCCAGAAAATATGTTTTTTGTTGAGCATTTCGACTCTATTCCCATAACAATTCACGAAGCAAATTTCTGCAGACTACAATATTGTTAAACTGATCTTTCGCAGAATGCCCTTGTACTGATATTGCATAAGTTAATGCCTACAGATTCAAATAACATTTTGTAGATTATCAAGAAGTGACTTTTTGTCTTTTTTGAGAGAACCGTCGCAGATAATATTATAGGTTAGTAATAATTGAAATTTTATTTTCAAAATTAATTACATTACAACAAACAATAAGGAAAAATTAATAACGTATCCCCTATTCCGAGTAGCGAGGAGGGCGGATTACTATTACAACAGAATAGGTATTAAATAAGTAAAGATAGATACCTAAACGGATAAATAAATACATACATACTTAATTATATAAATAGGTAAATAAGAATAAATAAATAAATATTAGATAAATAAATGCGAAAGATAGAACGATAGACGAGGGAAAAAAACAAGAAGAGGAATAACAACTAAAATGGTACCTATTATTAAAGGATCGTAGGTCGGTAATGGTAGGTAACTTGATAATTTTATCTACATTTATGTGGCATTCTCACGCGTGGCATGTACGTACTACGTAGGTAGGTAACTAGGTTTGTAGGTATGTACTTGTTATTTTAGTCTACATTTCAGGCAAATTTTCCGTTTAACCCGTAGAAATTTTGATCGAGTTTCATCTGTGGTTGCCGGTTGCCACTTGCAAGCGAGAAAAAGTCAGCTAGCCAGCTTAGGCTTATTTCTAAATTAATTAGTACGCCTTCGCCTTCGCCTTCGCCTTCGCCTTCGCCTACACTTGCTAAGGGGACAATATACGAGTAATTTATGAGTATAGGTAAATATACTGGTTTTGTATGCCTATGCCTATGCCTATACATACGCCCATACACGTATCTAGACTAGCTACTGCCTATCCATTATATCGTAGGAGTACTTACTAGGACATGGCATCACTTTCTCGGCTGGGTGCGATAGCGATATGGTAAATTGATAACTCGTTGATTAGATTCTAGTAGTTTTTAACGACGCGGCTTGGGCGGGCGGGGGGGGGTGCGGCGGGGCGGCGCCTAATCGGCGGCGTTTTACGCGATAATAATCGGTCGAATTTGACTGATGACGCGTCATATTCCGCGATATACGAGTAGCAGTAGGTACAAAATATGTACGCGTACGTAACTTTGTTATAGTAGAAGAGGACGGAAGAAGCAGTAGGGGCAAGAGAGCGAGTGAGAGAGAGAGAGAAAGCGATAATAATTTTGTACCATGACCCGAACTCCTATTAAATATAGAGTACGGCGATACGTGGCGCGAACGGACGCCGAGACGGCCGCAGTGATCGTGGTGAAAGCTTTACGTTTGCAGTAAGTACATTATAATCGTCTCTCATCGCATCGCATCGCATCGCATCGCATCGCGAGTAATTAACGATTCGATTTTATTAATTTAATAGAAAAACACGATTTTTGATAGCGTTAATTGCGGTCTGATCGGGTCGGTTCCTTTTATTTTAATTTACTATAAAACACGCTCGCATGTATCTACCTACTCGTCTTTGTACCTACCTTCGTACCTACCCGTGTACTCTCGCGTACACATACCCGAATACCGATGCCTGCCGGCAGGCCGGCCGGCCGATTCATTCGCAGAGTATCGCACGCGTCGCATTGCGATTTCACTTGCTCGCCTCACCTCACCTCACCTCACCTACCCTAGCTTACCCCGTTATTCGTTATGAGAGTGGATTGCAGCAACGACGACAAATAGCAGAACTCGGATTTAATTTCTTCAAAGTGCCCATATGTGACCGGTGCATCGGCTACGGCTACCTATGTGTAGGTATTCGTATTCGAATATGCGACTTTGTTGTCACTCGCGTACGCGTACTTACGTAGAGGTTCCTATACCTAATCATTTTATCGATCAAAGTACCTATAAAGGCGAGTACGAGGGCGAGCGCGAGGGCGATGCGATTATCGAGTTTTACCTACCAATATCAATTTAGGATGAAAAATGTTAGGCGATCCGATAAGAGTTGCGCTTAATCAAACATAAACACGGTACAACGTTGACGCTGCCGCTGCCGCTGCCGCTGCCGCTGCCGCTGCCGCTGCCACTTCTACTGCCGACCCGACAATTACGTACATAGTTTAATTGGTAATTAAGCTTATTAAAAATTAACTCGAAGACTCTTTCAATTTAGGTACTTTTTTTTTAATAGAATATTATTTTGCGTATCGTAATCATTAGGTAGGTATGCATTGCCGCTACCGCCACCGCTACCACTGCCGCCTCCGCGCCGGTTTTTTTACGGCGCGGCGCGGCGCGGCGCGGCGCGGCGACCTCGGAGCTCATCGTTTTTTAAATTATCGAACGAATTCAAATACGAATACGAATAAGAATCGGTACGAGTACGACGCGACGCAACGAGACGCGCGCGACGCATGTACCGTACGTTGTATGCTGTAAAGGTATCGCAACGCACGTTTCCGTTCTACGCGAACGTATTCAAGTACCTACCTACGTAGGAGCGATGGCAATTTATGCCATGCCATAACCATACTTGGCTACCTGCACTACACTGCAGCCTGCACTTACGTAAAACTACGTAATTCGGGTTCGTATTCACGGTTAGGTATATCTAACCACAACCAGGTACGAGTGGTAGGTAAGTTAAGTACCTCTACCTACCTCATCTTCCGTCAATACACGTATAGGTACTCGACTCGTATGTACCTATACCTATACCTATACCTACGGTACCCTTCTCTTGTACGAATAGTCGATTATGTGTACTCGCACTCGCCTATTCGGAAACTAGGCGTCTAATTAAAAATAGGTACTCTGATCGTAAATCGTAATTGGTACGTTTACGTTTTCGCTTGCGATAGATAAAAAGCATTAGAAAACCCAATTAAGCGATTAGATAGACGAAGCGCAGTATTCATTTTAATTAGGTACCGCGACCGGGACAAAAGTTGGAGTTGGCTACGGCTGGCTAGCTAATAGCTAGTAGTTGCTCGTATGTCTACGAGTAATGCGTAGTGTACCGTATGGTACCCAATAGCGTCGCGTCGAGTCGAGTCGAGTCGAGTCGTAGCTACACTTTGCTGCGACGAGTTCTTACGATTCGATAGGTACCTACCTACCTACCTACCTGATTTATTTTCACTTTTCTCTTTTCTCTTTTCCCTTCCATTTCAACTAGGTACCTCTACCTACATCTATACCTACATCTGCAATTCTGCCACTGAATACTCGTATATTACGAAATACATACACACAGATACGTGCAGTCACGTTACGTTTCAGTAGTCATCTACAGGTAGGTCTCGGCAGACTGTAAAGTGGCATAAATCCAAAAATGAGCAATTTGTATGATGAATCTGCAGCCGCAGGTAACTTGTAGTTCAACTTACCTAACGCATTAAACATCTACCGACACCGACTACCGCGCGCCGCGCAGTGTAGGAGACGGCTACTGCAGTGCTGTGTAGGCCACGAGGACGAGGAGGTACCTCTACCTAGTACCAGTGGCATAATATCTGAGATGAAATCATGGAGGGGGTTTGACTTTTGATTTCGAGGCTCAGTGGCGACGGCGCGGCGCGGCGCAGCGCGGCGCTGCGAGCCAGACAGTCACCCGAGGGCTACTTTCGCAAAGATAGGAAAAAAATGAATAGGCGTATCTTATTCGAAAGGAAGTATCTAACGTTATACTAAATCCGAATCGCGATCGTTTTACGAATCAAACACCTTTCATTTGATCTACCGCATCTACCTACGTACTTTTTTAGCAGCGCAGCGCAGCGCTGCGCTGCGCTGCGGTTTCTCAAAGGTGTTATCGATTATGGTACCGAAGCGATTGCTAATCGCTTCGGTAACTTGTTTTAATCTCCTGCGAATGAAATCGAGAAATAATCGTACTCGCGCGCAGGTACAAAAGTGAACGGTAGCGCACCCAACCCATCTGCACGTAATCACACGCATGTACAATTTGTATGCGGTACACAGTACATACACACTACACAGAAACAGAAACGTAACAATCAATCACCTACTGTACAGTGTACACCTAGGTAGTAGGTAGAGGTACCTACGTCAGAACACCGAGCTGAAGTTGAGAGGCGTGGCCATGTCAAGTGTGAACTGAAATCACCTCGCATCGCATTCATCAATGGATGCAGTAGGTATGCAGAATGCAGATCTGCAGATGCACTATGCAAAGTTCAATTTCGTATCATACATACTGGTACGTACGAGTAGACATAGGTACAGTACACGTACTCGTACTCGTACTCGTATAGTGTCCTTCTTATGAGAATATGGTACGATTTGAGTCAACCGGTTACATGTCTAGCCTTCCTTTGTCCTTTCCAGCTGCACCTGTTAATCGATTAGGTATAACTTTTAGTTAGCTAACGTAAACGTATTGCCGACATTGTTACCTTATACTCGTAGTATGTGTAATGTGTATCACCTTTGGTAACAGCCTCCACCGACCCACATCGCTTTTTCGGTTTGGTTCGTCGCGTCGCGTCGCGTCGATCCCATTCCTCATCCACCCTGGACTCTTTTCTGAATAGGTAGGTACTTTCTTTTCGATCTCACTCTCGCCGCCATCTTTAGTACATACGAGTACTTATTTTCGCTTGCGCTTTGTAAGCGGCGTATAGGTAGAGGTAGGTAGGTATGGCTGTGCTTTGCTGTGCTGTGCTGTGCTGTGCTGTGCTGTGCTGTGCTGTGCTGTGCTGTGCTCCTGAAGTGATGCGTTGCGATGCGAGTAATAAGTAGACAAGTACAAATATACCTACGTACACGTTCACGTTCAGGTACAAGTAAAGCGGTCGAAGGAGTTGTCGACGACGACGACGACGGTATTCACGTAATAAATGACTTATAAAACTAATTAAATAAATAAATAACGGCGATATAGCTGCTCGGTGTTAGTTCAGCACTCGAGTGCGAAAGCATAGCATCGGTTTCGTTCTAACTGATTAGAAGATTAATAGTTAATCGCTTCGCGTCGCGTCGCGTCGCGTCCTACCTTACCTACGAGTACGTAATACGTACGTATATAGATATACCTATTACCTACTACAGCAGTACCTAGTAGATATATACTCGTAGTACCACTACTTATATCTACGTATACGTAGCTATCTATCAACATTGTTCCTCGCTACTCGTTAGTCGCACGAACGAGTGTGTATCAGGGAGTAGGTAGAGGTACTAGGTAGTAGGTGTAGGTACACTACATAGACATACGGACTACTACAGTACCTAGTACCTACACAGTACACAGATACGAGCATTACATACACATGTACCCTCTCGCTTACTCTCTCTCCTTCTTCTGTTTTTTATACACCTTGTTAGGTACTTAATCGGTGTGGTACCTAACTACCTATGGCTATACCTAATACTTAGATACGTGGACGTACGTCGAATATTCTTTCTTTATGTGTACTTTCGGTGCGTATTTTTCATTTTCATTTTCGTGTATTTGCGTGCTCTATTTTTTCTTACTTTGGTTTTGCTTTTGGTTTTTTAAATTTAGAAGAAAAAAAAAGTTGCTCGATTTACTCGTGTAACTTGGCGTGAAATGACACGAACACTGACGCGACAAGTCTCATCGTTTTGTTACCTAAACCTAATTCGTGTAAATGTGCAAACGAGTGTACATATCGTATTTTGTGCGGCGCGCCTGACTGCGGCATATGTGGTGTGCGGTGCGCGTGCGGTGCGGTGGTAGTGCACCATCGAAAGCGACGTAGGACGTACAAGGTACCATAATATACTTGGTAGGTAGGTAGCTAGGTACATCTACATACGTACATGTATTTATCATCAGCCGAGCACCCAACATTTTTTTAGCGTAATACCCGAGTATGTACAATAGCTAAGTAGGTAAGGTATGTCTAAAATTGTAGGTAGGTACTAGGTAGGCGAGGCGCATTGCGAGCATATCTGCTTCCGTATGGTACCTCTACCTATAGCGCATAAAATGATTATGTGCCAAACCAACACCAACCTACTTACATTCGTTGATTCCTGTTTCCTACTGCAGTTCGAAACGATAGCGATACTGTTGAACGTTATTTGCCGAAATCGTTTTATGAACACCTTACCGGTTAGCAACGGCAACGGATGCAAGTTAATCGGTAGTTAGATAGGTAGCTAGGTACTAGGTAGGTCTAGGCAGGTCTAGGTACTAGGTACATAAATCTGGTTCTAATCTCTTCCGAATCATATCGAATAGGTACAAAAGTGTGCAGTAGAGCGAGCCAACGCATCAACACGTATTCATGTGATAGACGTATTGGTTTCTCTTTCTACGTCTACAGTTGAGGAGCTAAATACATATGTATTATCAAAAGGCAATAAGTGTTTTTTTGTAATTTTTGGGAAATCTCAAAAAACTGTACCACAGCCCCCAGAAGACCCACATGGTTGGATAAAGTGTCATTGGAAAGCTTAGGGCCATCAAAAACCATTTTTGGTAATTTTCCAAAATTTTCGACCCCGAGGGGGGCACAGGGGGGGGGAATCATTTCACTTATTGCGTTTTGAAAAAACACAAGTTTTTATTGCGTTTTGAAAGAAAACAGAAATAAATTTTGCATCAAAACGCAATAAGTGCGCGTTTTTTAGTGAGTTTTCATCAATTGTATAATTTAGGTAGAAAAATTGATAAACATTCGACAAATTTCATACATAACTTAGGGTAAAACTATGCTCCTCAGCTTTTTGTCTTGCTACCTACCTCATGGGAAAATTCTGCGAGCGCTCATGGCTCTAGTAGACGTTGTAATTAATTTCGACAGTTGAAAATGTATTCCTAGCATTGGAATGATACAAATTATCAGTCGACTAGTACAGTTGAATCGAATATCAGAGATGAAAGTTGACACGTGTGTTCGTAAAATTAGAAAATCTGGGGGTAGTCAATTTTCACTGGAGGCTCCAAATCTCTTTGAAGATGATCGTAATCAGTTTCGAGAGTTGACGTCAGCATAAAACCAATTTTCAGAGTTTTACCACAAAACTTACAATTTTTATAAAAAATTGATAATCTGTATCAGTGGGCGATTTTCGCCACTCTTAATGCTTCGCGAAAAATCGAAAAAATTTTTATAGTCATAGAATGGAAAGAAATGGATAATTTTTGTTTAAAAATTTTTAAACAAGTATTATTTTTAATTCTGTAAAAAAAATTTTGATAAAATATTTTTTAAGTGATAACCACTAAATGGAATTTTTATAAGGGTAAAAAAATTAAAATACTTAACTAGGTACATATATTTTGTTTAAAAATTTCAAAATTTTTCAAAATAAAAAAAATGTGAAAAAATTCTTAGGTAGGTAATGATTACAAAAATTAGAAAAAAAATTAGAAAACATTTTTTAAAATACATAAAGAAAATTAGATTCGATTCATCCTCAAACTTCAGTGAAAATTTTATATGCTAGTCCTACTTGTCAAAGACAATCAATCTTTTATAATCACAAAATCATATCGCTAGCTGAATCACCAATTGTTGGCTGTCCTAGCCCCCCCTCCAATTTCATCTTTTGTCTCTCCTACTCTCTCAGCTTTAAATATATATATTTTTTTAAATAACTTAGGATAAATTTTTTCTTTGTTTTTTGAAAATCTACAAAAAAAAAGATATTAAAAAACAAAGACTCTGTTCTTTCCTAATCGTATGTACTATGTGTATGTTCCTCTACCTAGGTAGTTTAAAACTATCAACTGTGCTCAGACATGCTTAATTTTTAGTTAATTCGAAACAAAACATGATAATAATTTCACCGATGAAATAACTGAATCGGAACCAAAAAGCTGAAAGCCACGAGAGAATTACTGTACACTATTTGCGCTCACAGAAAATTAATCCCATGTTTCATGTTGATAACGATAGCTACTTTCTGTTTACATCAGAATATATAACAAAAATATCTTACTTTGAATTTGAAAATCTTCGTAATCAACTTTTTAGGGAATTATGCCTACATAATGTCTATGAATTTAAAAACTACGGATGGATCATTGACCCTGGTTTAAAAAGATGAAACAAACACGTGTGAAATTAAGGTTTTTCGTGTTTACGTAGGCGAAGGATAATTTACAAACCATTTATGGTAATTTAAAATTAGATCATTTCGAACAAGTGGGTATTCGTTATTTATTTTTACTTCCCTCTTAAAAAAGTCGTCCAAATACCGGATGAAAAATCTTAACGACGGTTTAAAAATGAAAAATTTTCGGGTTTAAGAATGGTCATTTGGAGATGAATTCAAATAGGGGAAAAATGATCATAGGTACCAAAAATAAATGTATGGTCACGTAAGCAAATCCCTCGAAGAACGTGAATTTTTTGAATAAAAAAATGAAAAAAAAATCAATGCACCGTACAAACAATAAGACGAACAGACTAGGTACCTATCTGACGAAACACAAGAATATTAAGCCGGTTAAAGGCGCACATAGGAAAGATCACACCGAGACACATTTTGTTGAAACAAATTAACAGATAAGCGAGGAATAAAAGTGGTAAAAATGTATAAAAAATTGCATCAAACTTACCGCATTTTCCGCATGTTGTGTACGTAAACGGCGAGCAATTGATAGTTGAAAAAAATGTTCATTTGAAATAGTGTAAGTATAAGAGATGGTAACAAGCGAACCGTACAAACAATGGTGTATTCGAGTATTGAGGGATTTTGTGCATAAACCAGTCGACTAAGGTTCACTCAGACAGCTTGGCGACTTGGTTTGGCCACCTCTCCCTCTACACCTTGAAACGTATAATCAGACTTCTCCATATTGACCAGTATATCTTCCCACACTTAACACATACGCTTTCACACATAGCTCTTCGAATATACTCTTACCACACGTGCACACTGCTGCATGTTTTCATTCTTCATCTTCCTCTTCTTCGTGTTCTTTTGTTACGGTCGTGCCAAGCAGCATTAATAAAAAAGAAAAAAAGGTACTCGGCTATACCTTTCTAAAACGTCACTTTTAATAAGAATTATGTTCAATTTAAGTATTATAATACGTGCACTGTGGCAAAAGTATTTTTTGTCCCCCGCTCAGCATTTGGCGCGATTATTGATGATGTTAATTTTTCCAATGGATTAATCTCCTTCGTTTACTCGTGGCCGAGGAGGCTTCATTTTTTCAAGGGTGTGGTGTTTTAATAATGCTTTTTCTGCAAATAACCGCGCCATTGCCACATCTTCCAGCTCCAGCGTTTGCCATTTTCATACGTGATTCTTGACAAGTTATATAGGCACCAGATTGTGGTGGTTCTTTTTAAATGTGTTATGCCTTTTTTGTCCTCTGTTTTGTTTTCTACAATGACAAGAAGGTTATCTCGAAATTATGTTTTTTTTTATGCGTATATAATTTTGTTCGGATTTTGGTACCATTAGACAGCCTTTTCATTCAAAACTCCGCTAGGTAATACGTAGGTCTAGGTAGTACTTATATACAGAAAAGTACAGATTGAAGTTCATCGACTTTGAATTCTATTAATGGATTAACCAACATTGTATCATGGTATCCGATTAAATGAGAAATTATTGACGGAATATACTACCTGATCATACCATAACGATATTTTGTCCATTTTACCTGAAGTGACTTTCGACTCATAATTTTCAAAGTGGAATCTGAAGATAGTTAAGTACAAGTAGTGTTTTGCATTAAAACGATAGCTAGGTGCCAAATTCCGAATTTTCCATCAGAACTATGTATATCGCAATAGAGTAGCTCTTTCCGTTCCTATTCAGTATTTTTATTTTCAACATTTTTTTCGTATCATGAATTTTGCATTTTCTCTCACGAGTCTTTATCCTTGACTTCTAACGTCATCATCGAAATACTTTTTACTATACCACGATGAAGTTTATCTTATCTTCTTCAAACTGAGAATGGGTCTTCCTGTGTTTACGTTAACCTGCCTTCTTATCGCAAAATTCATTCACTTCTTGCTCGACTGCTCGATTGATGTTTAATTTAGCTTTGTCCAGCATCCTTGACAGATGTTACTGTCACAACTCAAAACTCACGAGGTCTATAAAAATAGAAATTTACGTGGTAGATTTGTGCAAATTCGTCGAAGCGAAAGCACTTGCTATGATTTTTGCACGTTCCGGTGTAAAAAAAGATTCTAGGAAGTTGGCAGAATTAGAAATTAGAACAGGCCTAGGTAAATTGAAAAATTATAAGGCAATTTTTTAAATCTTCAAAAATTATGTATCCTGTTGATACCTAACTAAAATTATACCTACCTATGTGAACATATAAAAATTAAAATGTTTAAATTTTTAAAAATTTCAAAAACTGTTTTTTCTAAAAATCGAAGGAAAGACATTTTTGGAACATTGTTGAAAAAAATGCTTAAGAATGATTAAAAATTCATTTTGAAGAAATTCGTTTTTGAAAATTAAAAAAAAAATACCTCCTAAGATTTTTGAAAAATCAAAAAATCAAAAAAAAAACAGAATAATTTATATCACCGAAAAAATGAAAAATAGATAGGTATAAATTTTGAAATAACAAAGAAATTAATCATTTAAAATTATTTTTTCATTTCTAAAAAGAATGATTATTTTTTATTTACAAAATTTACACATTGCCTTGCTTTAAAAAGTTGTTGTGTGGTTGAAAAAAATTTGTTATTCCAAAAAGTAAGAATACCTTTAATTTACTCATTCAAAGAATAACAAAAAATTTTTAATTTATCCACAACAATTAAATGAAATAAACAAAATTTTTAATTTCCTTTTGAAATTAATCTTATTAAAAATCAATTTTTTAATATTTTGAAAAGAAAAAGTTTTAAGGAAATTCTAAAAATTATGGGCGAGATCACTTGGAAATTCATCCAAGGAAATCATCAAAAATTTTTAGCTTCAGGATCAAGATCTTTTTTTTCAAAAATACCTACTCGATAATTGATCTTATATTACGGTGATCATTTTCCATCACTAAATTCTAAATAAGCATTACTTACCTACATTTTTTTTTTAATTTCGAAAGTTCAAAAAAAATTAGCCAATACTTACGGATTTTTTTTTGGGGGGGGGGGGTGTATTCAATCAAAAGATTTTTACAC
>FIZV01051133.1:0-12497 GCA_900050545.1 Trionymus perrisii | reverse complement strand
AATGAACAGGAAGCAATCAAAATTGGGTTCCAATCTGGTCATAGTGGCCAAAGTCGTGAATTATTAAACATTCATGATGGCAATGACCATAATTATTTGTAGTTTGAATTTTGCAACGTATTATTACCAAATTTTTGTGATGTTTCCAAATTATTAAGTATAACCAAATTGTGTTATTTTCCAATTTATTATTACCAAATTTTTGTGATGTTTCCGAATTGTTGTGTTGTTTTCTTTTCGAAATCATTATATGATACTTAGAATTACCAAATTGTTGTGTTCTTTTCAAATTTATTACCTACGAAATTTTTTTGAAATAAAAATTGAAAAATTTACATTAAGTAATGAGTCGATTAGTAGATAGTATATTAATTATTAATTAAGGAGAGTGGAGATTGAAAAATAAATTACAATACCGTCCTATATAATATTCTTATAATTCGAATTGAAAAAAAATCAAGAGTCAATTTTTAGAGTTAACTATTGAATAGTGGAGACTGAAAAAAAAAACAAAAAAAAATAAATACCTAAATAAATAAATAAAAAGATTTGAATAAAAAGAGATAACTAACGGGGGAAAAAAAATAGATGAGTGGTGATTGGCTACGAAATACCAACAAAATACACGCATTTCATTGGTGCATCTTTGGGTCTGGCGATCCGCTCGTCTGATAATATTTAAAGTACCTCGAGTACCTCCGATAATACCCGAAGTAGTCCGAATAGAACTTGAAAAAAAAAAGTCCGAGATTTTATTTTATGTCATTCCAAATCCGGGTGTCGCTAGACACAAGTTTAAAAATCATATTTTCTTTTACTGCTACGAAACGATTCTGATCAAAAAATTGAAAATCTGATCGGGACCAAATCACCATAAATGATTATCCTGCTATAGCATTTTCTGCGATACTCAATTACATACGTACATTCAACTAAGTACATAAATTTTTGAAAAGTTTTATAAAATTATAATTTTTTTAAATTCTGTTCAAAATTTATTTTTTTGATAGTACATAGATCCTTTTGAAAAGTTGCTGCTTCATTCAACTACCAACCTGGTACTTCGAATCTCCAATACGTCATCTTTGCAAACATCTGACGTAGGTATTTAACTTTATTTAAATTATGTTCCTAAGTATGTTAGTACCTACCTCTTTTGGTTGTAAAATTTCAAATACCTTTTTAAGCCAACGATGATAAGTTGAAACATCACTTAGTATAATTAATTGATTATATACTCTGCAAACCATGTTATTTTGTTCGAAGCCAGACAAAATTTAATATCCAACATATGTTCGCTCTTTTAGGTACTAAAATTAAAGATTTCTAGCTTTTTATTGGTCGTTTTTGTACTCGTATTTTAAATGCGATTCAAGTTTAGTACATTCCATAGTTGTACCTTCTTCTCAATTATCAAGCTTTTGTATAATTACTCACAAAGAATTGAAAAATTTTTGAAAAAAAATGCCAAGTAACGAAGCTATATAATTTTCACGCTTACATACCTTACAGTGAGATAAAAGCTACGCGAATTTGTGAAAAGATTAGCATTCGTATTCAAAGAGGGCAGCAATGTTTGACGTTTGTAGAAATATTTCGAGAATGATATAGGTACCTTCGTGTACCTCAAGGAAGAAACGTAACTTCGTGCGCGGAGCGCGGTCATTTGCTATACCATATATTTTATAGTACTAAATGTCGGTACGAATTGCATTCGGTTTTTATTGAATTCTTCGAATTTTATGGGCGTTAACGAATATTCATCGGTATAGCGTTTTGAACACGAAATGCTCTACTTCTTTTTAATTCGAATTTACAATGATGTCGAATTCGCAAGCGAAACGAGGGCGTGGTTGAACGTCGATTTTTTTTATTTTGCGTGATATTTAATTATTATAAAGGTGCTAGTTTTTATTTGAGGATAATTAACGCAGTATTTTCGGATATAAATAGTCGATTGATTAGTCTTTAAAAAAGAATTTGACATAGGTTGGAATTTATTTTGATTATTTAATAGGTAATGCGAAGAAAAAGGTGAGGTACCATTAGGTAATAAGGCCCGGGCCTGAAATACGGCGGCCTATCCTTCGTTCTCCCACACTAACAAGCCAAAAAAAAGTTGTTGGTAGGTACTGCTTCAGTCTTTGGTCTAGGCAATTCTCTCAAAGTTAAATTTTTTTTTACAAAAATTAGATTTAAAAAAAAGTTCAACAATAGAATTATTTTTCCAATCAAACTTTTACAAAAAAAAAAAAAAAAAGCTCCTAAATAAAATCCAATTTTACTATTTGGATTAAACAATGCGCGACATTGCGGGACAACCAATATTCGCCTAATCAGAAATTTGAAACCAACGACGCGACAAGATGTAGCATCGGCATAATGCAAATGACATTTATATGCTAGTTATTTCTCGAGCGTGCGATCTTCATTCGTATAATAATTAATTTACGCCAAAATGCATTCGAATGGTTTGTATGTCATATCAGCCGTAAAGGGTTAACATAATTCTATAAAATATAATGCTTCCTTAGTCCTGTGAAGCCTTTATTCAACTGTGTACCATATATCGATGTAAGGATATTATAATTACCTTCATACCAAGTCACGCGTTAATATCATTTATGTTGGTTTCACATTCCTACATCTACATAATACTACCTGCCTACGAAGTACATACATACCTAATTCAAAATATCAAAAATCATCGACACATTGCACAGTTTTTGAATAGATCCCCTATCTTAGTGAAAAAATCAAATTAAAAAATGATATGTATAATGACCTTTGATATTCCTTTACCACATTTTTATATACCTAAGTACCTGTGTGCTTCGCAGCGTATTCGTGTAGATTTGGCATTTTGCGCACGCATTTCTCATTCTCGTCTAGAATAATATTTTCTAACAACTATACTTAATCTCTGGAGAGATGTTCGAATGTGTAGCTTGTGGCGTTTCAATGAATACAGGTGAATTTGGAAATATTCAAAAGCCGAGCTTTGCAACATTATAAAGCATAGGTACTACTACTTTGGGTATTAAATTTCACGTTACATCGTTTTCGATATCAACAGGAATTTTTTACTTTCTATCGTTCGAGTGATCTTCAACAAAATGCGCCATAAGTGAGTTCTCTTATCTCCATTTTTGTAACAGTGTGTAACAGGTTCCATATTGCCATTTTTATTTGTAGAAAGTGTCAATAACGCGTGTTTAATTTGAACTAGCGATTTTCAGCCTGATGAGGTGAAACTTACTGTGTGGAGTTCCCCAATTGTAGGAAATCCATCTTAAAATTTTTGCAGTCTCAACTTGAAATTTTCAATGATTACTTTTTTGTAAAGACACCAACAGAGGCCCAAAGTGATTAATTATTTTTGAAATTTGCACCAGCGATGTAAACTGTTATTATCGGTAACATTTCCAGGTTTCAGCTTCTTAGGTTATCCCCAACCCCCTACAGACAACAAAAAGTGCATTTTAAAGACATTCTCATTTCTCCACATTGATAATCTTTCAGGTTCTTCAAATTGGCCTAGGTATCTCAAAATCACATCTAGATTTAGCCTAATTTACGCAGCTCTGAAGTATCTTTTGTAGATTTCCAACTTTGGACCCTGACCCCTCAAAAGTCAAGAATTTTCATATGCTTTCTTTTATTTTTCCACAGAAAACCTGATATTTTCTGTGGCCATTGTAAACAAAACCATTTAATTCTACATAATCAACTTTTCTTTACGGACTTTTACTCTAATAATTCCACATACATTATAAATCCAGCTTTAGCTTTTAAAAGAGCGTGACGTAGGCTCAAATTCCAAAAAACAAAAGGGTATAAGCCCTCAAACGAAAATTTTATTTCTTTTGAAAATTGAATACAGTATAGTTAGTGACGTAACCAGACAATCATTCAATGAGGGAAGAGGTGGTTTTCCTGAAAAAGAATCTAGCAGAACTTAAAAATATTTATTATTTTATAAAAATAAAGCCAAAATATTGTACCCAAGCGAAGCGAAGGCGACAATATGGTAAGTACATATGCAAAAAAATGCATTCAAAAGCTTAATTTTTTTTATATTTTCAACTTTTCTGTCCAGAAAACAGAACGAGGTAATTCATTTCTAGTTGATTTTTTTGACCCTGGCAGGGCTTAAGGGGGAGTTGAACCCCAAAAGCCATCTCCTGAGTGCGCCTATGGAGCGCGAGAAAAATTTGGTCCTCGTATAGCGATCTGGCAGCTAATCTTTTCTTTAACTGCACGTTTTACCTAGCTACCTGAACCCCCCCCCAACCCTTTCATCAAAACTCCCCTAGTGACAACCCCCAACTGTGGTATACGCAGACAGTCTTCGAAGGGAGGAGGTCTTCACAAAACAAAAATGAAATTTCATTATTTTAATTTTTTCATTTCAACTTTTTCATCATGAAGGGATATCGGACCCCTGGACTCCCCCCAATAATTATACCACTGCCACCAATACGTTGGAAATAATAAAATATTCTAAACAAGTCAAAATAACTTTATTCAAACAATTTCGTTCAGGAGCAGACAATGCTGGCCCGAGCAAAGCCAGGGCAAATATAAAAAAAAATTGCATGCAATTATCAATTTTTGCAGTGTAATTTATCCTTATTTGGGAAAATGAGATTGATTTTTTGGAAGGAGGCAAAAATTTTCCACCCCCCCCACCCAAAAAAAAATCAATTTGATGAGTTACTCATCAAAAAATTAGAATCGCTGCAGCACCCTTGGCTACCTATTTTCCTATCTAACTCAACCATTAATAACATTTTTTATTATTCAAATTTTTTAATCAAACATTCAATAAGTAGAGAAAACAGAAACTACATTATTAATTGAAGCTTTTATACTTTTTTCAATTCAACTAATTTCAAGTCACAGCAGCTGATTAAAATCTAACCAACGAATTAAAACCACACCAAGGAAAATGCGGGTTTAGACCGAATATCTGTCGTCGTTCTAACCATACCACAATTCAGGCAACTTATACAACTTCGTAACAAAAATAATAACAATTTTTATAAGCCAAATAGGTACGCGAGCTACTATAAAAAACAAGGAAGTTGATAAAATGATAATGCGTTCTGCGGATAAAAATGAACATCGGTAGGGATGGGTAGGCGAATGAAAGGACGTAAATTAGGTGGTAGGTGTAGGTACTAGGTATTAAGCGCTACCACACAAAATCTCTTCGTCATTCTTAATTAAAAATGCTTTTTAATTGAAACCTTAGATTCGAGAGGGAGAGAGAGAAAGCGAGATATTTACCTAGAAATTTTTGTACCAAACCTCGATTGCGAATTGAATTTATTTTCCATTAAATTTTCTGCAGATTGAAGCGAAATTTTCGCGACAATCTGTCACAGATTTTCAATTAACTTTCTGTCTAATGTCATTACCTTTCTATTCGAGATGAAAACACGTTAATTGAAATTTCAACCCATGTAAATTTTTATCTGTCCGAGTTCCGGGTATAGCGATAAAGACGGCGTTAAATTCCCATGAAATGAAAACATAATATACAAAATATATCATTCTGCAAAATAAGCGTTGAAATTTGAAAAAATCGTAATCGCATTCTTTAATCGCGTTACCGTCTACGTGATTCATTCTACGTGAAAATTGAAAACAAAATTCCTCATCGTTTGAAAAAAAAATTCTATAGGTATGTCATGTAAGCATGTAACTTTTTGCATCATCGAGATTCCAAAAACGATTTTGTAAAATTTAAAAAGCTCTCGAGTACTCATAAATATCCGATAAGCTGACGTATACAATGAGCCACGTATATCGGCGTCGTTTCCAGATTAAGCGGAGCAATTTTTTCCCCATAGTTGGACATGTTTGAAATCCTTTCATTCTAAAATGTACCACACTGAAAATAAAAAATCGTCGTCCAATTCCATTACAGCGGCGATTTTTATTAATTTTCATTTCCACTATAGGTACTAATAAGTCACCATACAATCTACGTATGTAAGTAGGTAGATTCGAGGGAGAAAATTGGCACTATGCTGAAAGTTTCGACTCGCGTAGAACTGCTGTGACATTTAGAGAACTAGTTAGGCAGATGAAATTTCAGCCAAGGCAACTTGTCCTTCTAATATCTGTAAAAATATATATGATTTGGTTCTTAGCTACTAGTCTCAAAAAATTGTAACCCCTCCTCAAATTTAACCTTGAATGAAAAACTAAAGAATTGTATTGTTTGAAAGATTACTAAAATTTAAAGATAGGTACAGTATGTAGTGCCTTGCTGCACTACTCATCACCAACCAGGTTTTGAGTATGTTTCACCACTCGCAGGTAAACTGCCTCGCAAAATAGCATATAAGGTTAGCCTAAGTTTGTACAGGTACGACGGCAAATATCTTGGCTTAGTCGTCTTTCCAAGCCTGTAAGAAAGTACGAGTAATCTCTTCAAGCCTCCTTTACAATAGCTGTGGAAATTTTCTACATAAAAGTCAATGCTAAGGATTATCACATAAGTATTTATAATAGCTGTGGAAATTTCAGATATAATTAAAAATCTACAGCTATTATAAATCAGTCCAAACATTTTCTCCTGAAATTATTTTCTCCAGCTTTTCTTGGAAAGTTTCCACGGCTATTATAAAGGAAGCTTCACTTTTGTCTCCCTTCTGAGCAGGGTGAGTAGGTGTACCCTGTACCTCGAAAGTGTGGGAAGTAGGTAGGCCACCATCCCTATTACCTACTCCAAACACCCACTTTAGTAGAAAAAAATTGAAGTTGATAAAAATGGTAGAAAACTTTTAAAAATTGAACTTGAAAAATTGTAATCTGCGAGACGAATTATTATGAAATTCGCCTAGCCACAGCATGGATGTAAAAATATTTTGAGTTTTGTGTCTGTGAGAGGAGTAAAAACTAAAATTAGTTAATGCAATTTTTCCTCGAAGTAGTTGCTTTTTTCAATTTTTCATTTGGCAAGGGTTACTAGTCTACCAAGGCATTTTCTTGGTTGCCTTGGTTCTGGCTACGAACCTGTATTTGCACAAGTTGCTCGGATTCAACCTTGTAGTAAACTTTGATGATAAACTTTTTCCATTCACTTTGATAAGTTTGCAAATACCGCTTGGCGTAATATTCTCGCAACGCTGATATGAAACGTACTGTATAATGCCTTTCGTGATACAAAATGGCTCCGTTTCGAATAGGTATTAAGGCAATAGGCAAATTAAGGAGGTGATTCTTCAAAAAAACAAAATTATCGCAGGTTTGATTAAATTCGTCAAAATAAATTCAACTTTTGGAAAACTTTAATCCGCCACCGAATAAAAATTCGCTTCGGTATAATTCGCTTCTGATTTGTCGACTGTTATCCGTAAATTGAGTGCGAGTATTGTAAAAAAAAGAATTGGGTCAATTTTGCCTTCTTCGCCCGAACGGCGAACGTTTTCGTAATTTCGCTAACAAAGATTTGCTGATGGTTGTACACGACGATCGTACCGCCTTTCGACGTCATACGCTCGATTAAAGCAATCTAAACTAAGTAAGTATATGGATGTAGGTAAGTTAAGTACGTAAGGCTAAACTCTCACAAATGCGCATCATTTCGAATGAATTCCTTTGTTGATTAAAATTCTCATATTTACTTCGTTCTTCTAAACAAGGAATAAAAAAACATTCGAATTTCGAATTAATAACATTGTTTCGGGTTAAGAAAACATGCGTACGTGTTTAGAGCATTCGTCGTGGTTTCCTTCATATTCTCACCTTACGTATTATTCGCATTCACTATGTATACACATACAACCCTACCTAAAACAAAACAACACCGACGTATATTTCACCCTGTAAATAATTTATTTACCAAATTGCAAAACTTTCACATACCTATATGTGGAAAATCCGACAGTTGGAAATACATACATACATAAATGAATTCCTAATATAACTCGGCACCTTTTATAATTTCTTAATTATTTTGCCTATAGGTAGATCAAAGACAACAACTTTCATTTCCTTGTGATGTGAGGAAGTTGAATTCTAGGTATACCTATTCAAAAAATTCATTTTACGATCAAGCATTTGAATTGTAATAATTCATTTCTGTAAAACGACAAATTATAATTTTTAACCGGCTTCCAAAAAATGAGGAGGGTTTCCAACTTGGTTGTACCTTTTTTTTTTTTGTATGTTTGCGTAGTAGGTACTGGGTAGTAGGTACTTCATACAAGTAGTTCCGTCATTTTAAAAAAATCTTCTTTTGTTGGAAAGCGTGTATTTTCAGGAGGTTCATTTCTTTTGAATCTGTGCCCCCTTGGGGGGTTTGCTCTCCCAAAGTAAGGGGCATAATTCAAAATGAAATTAATGCGGCATGTAATACATTGTTTGTAATGTTTTCGACGACGTCGAGTTCGAATACTGATTCCATTTTTGGATACAACCCTCTTAACTCCCACTATTGGCCCCCAAATTTTCAAAAAATCGAAGAAATGTCAAAAATTGTGTGACATTTAGTTTTATAGGTTATTGATGACGCTGAGTTTGACTAAGTAGTTACTTTTTCTGTACAACCCCCCAGAGTTGGGCCTCATTTGAGGGTGGCCCTCGAAATTTGGGGCAGAGTTCAAAATGAAAGAATAACTGGTGTAACGCATCGTCTGTAAGCAGTGGGTTTAGTACGTCTACTAATATTCGTATTTAATAAACAAATTAACAAATTACATACTTACAAACGCAATAATATTCATTGAAAAGCAAAAAATAATTTTTTTTTAAAATCACTAAAAATAAAAAAGATTATAAATAAACTCAATGAAAAAAAATCGCTTGCAAAGGTTCTTTAGAGTAAGATGAGATTTCATAAAAAAAAAAAAAAGTATTTTATTTTTTACTTTTCAGATATTTGAAATTATTTTTTTTTTAATGTTCAAAATTGAAAAAAAAACAGATTGAAGAGAAAATATAACTTATCTGATTTTTTTTTTATTTTCAATATTTTCTTCTGTATAATTTTCTTATTTTTTTAATGGTCTTTTAATTGAAATTGAAATTTTTAATTTTTCACCAATTCGTATTTATTCTCACAAAGGAACTTTAATAACTCGTCTGCTCTAATTGAGCTAAAATTTGATCCAATGTAAAAGCAGGTCACTCAAACCTCAGTTTTGCGATTTTTGGCGAATTTTTGAAAGTGAGAAACACACAAAAGTTTTGTTGAAAACCAAATCTTTAATTTTTTTTCATGCACAAAGATAGTCTTAATTCTTAATTTTAAGAAATCAAGACTTTTCAAAAAAACAACCTTAATTTTTGTTGGAAATGATTTTGTATACATTTTTTTCAAAAAACAAATTTTCATAGTAAGGTACGATTTTTTGAAATTTTAACTAAGTGCAGTTCTGAAAAACATAAAAAATAATAACGATGAACCTAGTCAAGTGGTCAATGGTTAATCACTTAGCGAGTTACCGAAAATATGGTTCAACATTAAACGTCAAAGAACGAAAGGGATCTTGTACGTTGGTAAGGTAATATTACAAATATGCTAAAAGCGTTAAAAGGTTAAACCGTATTGTTTACTGTTTCCATTTATAGATTTCTGACACAGTCTTAAGTTTCACTCGTGAGAAAATTATTTAGCAGTGAAACCGTTTCCGGCTGAAAGTAAAATTTACAAGCTTAACGCTACAAACGTCACGTTATAAGACCAAGCAAACTGTGAGTTTCTGGTAATAAACCACCGCAAAAGACCATTTTGCCGTCAGTTGAGAGATATATGTATTAATAAAATAAAACACTAGCGTGTAAACTTTTATAGTAACTAAGCTTTTTCTGTCATAAGTGATTCGAGTGCACCCCGTATAACGATATTTTCGAACCAATCTTTATATTTTCCTCGCTCATAATTTCCCTCCGCGGGGGGCTCACGTGGAAATTGGTGTAAAACTGATTACCGCACCGCATACCCGTGATAAAATATTTCTTTTCACGTCATCTGTTTTTGCGTTGCATTATTTCTTTATACGAGATATATTTACACTCAGCGCTCTTCGGATTTTTTTTATATTAAATCCGTTTATTATACGCGTTGATGGAGAGATAACACGTAAGGAGTGATGCTTGTGTCGAGCAGTAGGTACAGTCTTTCAATTATAGCAGCTGATATTAAATCAGCTCGATGTGTGCCATCCAGAGCTACAAAATGAAATAGGCTCTTCAGTCTTCAATAAAGAATGGTGACTCCTGGCGCAGAACCTCCTTGCCAATTGAATGAAAGAATGGCTATCTCGTTTGAGAGAGCAGACAGCCCTCAAGCTGTTTATCAAAATTTAATGTTATAGAATTATTTTATCAGACTGTATCTATCACACAATTTTTTTTATAATTTTTTTTTGTTGAAATTTGCATTCAGGTTTTCTCATTTCTTTTTTCATTTCTTTAACCTGGCATGATTTTTTGTCAAAATTTAAATTACTTAGGTATCAATTTAAAAAGACGATGAAAAAATAATTCGATAAAAACATACCAAAAGCCAAAAGCACTTCAGTGATCCGTGGATAAAAACATTTCCACAAAATCCTCAATAAATACTGTCATTTTCTTACCTGCAACAGAAACAAAAATAGAAACATTGAAATTAAAATTTATCAACAAATAACATCACGACACGTGTATACATTGCAAATAGGTACGTCTACGTACCTACAACAATTCGGTTACACGTGTTACGTAAAATTGAGAAAATTTTATTAAAATCCTTATTTACTATGGATTATAATACGAAAAGCTTTTCATAAGTAATAATATTTTTCAAGTAAACATCGCATACTTCGACACGTTGTAGCTGTTAAAATGCTAAAAAGTAGAGAAAATATTATCTTTCTGAACTTTTAAATGTCAAGGAAAATTTTAGGTGCACACCTATCTGATGAAAGTTCATACTAACCACATTTTAGATATTTTTCTAATGAAAATTGTCTGTAATTTTGTAAAATTCTGCAACATCTGTTTCTTAATTCTATGCACACACAGCAGATTTGCTTTGAAATTGACTACGTCTTTTTATTTTAACTCAAATGTAACTTTAATTTGGTTTTCTATGTGTAAATTATACAGCAAGTTTTCAGGAATAGAATTCCTTGTACGCTGCATATAACATATGTTACCTAATCGGATACGTGCACTAAATAGGACTTTGCCCGAGGCTCAGTGTGTAGGCATGAGACCATTCGATGTTCGTGTATTCGAACTGGAGGATTTCGACGCATTTTTTTTCTCCATCAGACTATTATCAAAAAATTCAAATCAAAGAAGAACTTCAATTGGTATTGGAAATTTTGGAAAATGTTACTTTTAGCCATCCTACATTTTACACATCTGTAAGGGTGTTTTTATTTTTCTTTATTCAATTTTTTAAATCAGCACAATACGCACAATTGTATAATCTTTCTTTTTGAAATGAAACTAATTATTTTACCATCATTAAATTGATAGGTAGACCAAGCAGTCCTTCGAAGTTGGATATACGTTTGCTAAACTCGAATACACATTATTATTATAATTTTAATAAGATGTCAGAAAGTGTTAAACTAGAAATTGTAAATGTAATTTGGCCGTGAACAATTTGAAAATTTTTCCCCATTCGTTGGAACTCTGCTGCAATAAATATTTCCACGAACACACGTTTATATCGCGGGTGAAGTTTTTAGCCATACGTGACGCGTTATATAAAGAATACGATTTCGAAAGTATACTTAATATACAAGTTTATAAAAAATAACAGAATGTTAGCTGCCTTTAGCGTAAACAATCTGCGGCAAAAATGAGTTGACACTTTCCAAAACGTTTATAGAAATCGATATGTTCGTAGAAGTTTGTAAAAAAAAAGTTTTTTTATTTGGCAAAACTTTGTGGTTATGTGGTATCAAGAATGATCATTTGTATACTTTATTTTATTTTTTTCCACAACGTTTTCATATATACGTACATATATGTATAGTTTATGCTTAAGCCAAGCACAAACTTTAAATGAAATTTAGGCGTTATACCAAAGAAATATAAATAAAAAGTAGTATCAAAGAAATTTATCTTATTCGTATTCGTAACCAAAAATTTATGTTTTATGAGTATAAATTCATGGAAACTGGAAAGCATGAAACGTTCTCGTATGGTGTGCATTTTCTCCTACACTTACTTTCTTATATCCATGTATAGACTTTGATTAATTTTTTTCAATTCTTTTTTTCCCTCTCAAATTAAATTTATTCAAATTGCGGAGGATCATGTGAGACTAAAATGAGTTGAAAATTTCAAATAGAATAAGTATTACGACCATGTTCTGGTTTGAAACAAAATGTCTTTCCATATACTAACTAACCATGAATAAAATGGTACCATTTTGTGGTTCAGGGTACCAGGACCGTGCAGAGGAAATCCGGGCCCTGGAGGAAAAAAATGTAAGAAGAGCTAAAAAAGTAAAACCAAACAAAATTACGTAAAACCAG
>FIZV01051132.1:0-19051 GCA_900050545.1 Trionymus perrisii | reverse complement strand
TTTCCCTGTACCCTTCATATGTGCTCCCAAATCATACGTTCACAAAAAAAAAAAAAAAAAAAAATTACTAAACAAATTTTCTAGTTTTCAGAAAATTAAATTTCCCATTCAGTTCAACTTCACTTTGAAATTTTACTTTCAAATATCAAAAAAATATATGTATTTTACCTAATTTGATCAAAAATGAGGATATTTTCGGGGTATCAAGAGGTTCAAGCTAAAAGCAGGACTTTTGTAGGAAAGGCGAGACAAACAGAATAGTATACGTATTAAATAATCTGAAAATTTTTATAAAAGTTACTAAAATTACAATTTTTCTAAATTCGGAATTTTTACATTTTGAAAATTAATCCAAATTTAAAATTTTTCAAAAAATTGACCAAATTTTCTATTTTTACCAAATTTTAAACATTTACTCAATCAAAAAAATTTCAAATTGTAATAATTTAATAAATTTTTAAACTTTGATCCAATTTCACAATTTTAAAAATTGTTAAAATTAAAAAAAAAAAAAATTTGTTGCAGATTTTATGTACTGTAATTTTGGATAATTATGATATTTTTTTCTTTTTTTTTTTAAATGCTTATTTCGAGGGCTGAGCTTATTGGAGGATTTTTTAGTGGTTAATTAGGAAGCAAAAAAGGCATTTTAAAACCAAATAATCCTTGCTCACCCAAAATGCAATTTATTTAATTTTTATTGTTTAATTTCAATGAATTAAAATCCATCGTACGACTAGATTTTTCTATGTAAAAACGTCATCTCTATCCACGCTGATAATGCATAAAACCGAAATGAATTAAAATCCGGAAACCGACATTCTGTTGATAAGAAAACAGAATTAAATATTTCAATCGTGAATTCTACTCTTATCTCGGACGTAGTCCTCGTCATTGTTGAAATAATAGAAGTTTTAATTCCTAAATAACCAGCATCGATGCATCGATCCTCGATTATGCTTGTCATTCTATGCTGCCTCGGTCTAGTTGTTTCGGTAAATTCGACAACCCCTTCAGACCAGAATTTTACATCGAAGCATCCAATAATTCTGGTCTTTGGCTTCGATGGATTCCGGTACGATTACTTGGGACGAGGTTTCAATCCGTTTTTGAAGAATATCACCCAAAAAGGCGTAAGCTCGGATTACCTCATGAATGTATTTCCGACCAAGACATTAACCAATTTTTTCTCCATCGCGACTGGAATGTACTCGGAAACTCACGGTGTACTGGGCAACAACGTGTTTAACGAGAAAGGCAAATGTTTGAATTATGGTCACGAATTGTACCATTATAATGAAGATATCGTACCCATGTGGGTAAGTGAAATCAAATTTAAATTTATTTTAGCTACTCCTGAAAGCAAAGTACTCGTAATTTGCACGAGACGGGTCGAAGGTTGAAAAACGTCTATTATTTATCTCTCACCCCAGCCTTGACTATCCCTACATAAAAAATACTGCGTTGTTATGACAAATGGTGCACGGAAGGAAGCCACAGGGATGAGATATGGAAAAGTTCAAGGTACAAAATCTGCAATTATAGGCACGAGAAAAATTTGGAAAAATTACACTCGTAAAACATCTCAATAGAAAAATGTAAAAAAATGGGGAAAAAACTGAATCATTTTTTTTTAGCCAAAAGATGAAGTAGACCGACCTTTCTGAAACTACTTCCACTCATACTCTAACTAACTTTAGGCTTGCTTCAGGGATAAAAATTGCAAACCGGATACAAGTTGCGTATTTTTTGCAGACCTTGAACGAAATGAGCGGTGAAGGACGTCACAGTGGCTGCCTAATGTGGTCCGGGTGCGATTTTCCTTACCAAAACATAAACGTAACATATTTCCAAAAATTGAACAAATCCATGCCATGGGCCAAACGAATAGACATGATAATGAGCTGGCTTCTGAATGCAGAAAAACCGATGAATTTACTAAACGCGTATTTCGAGGAGCCCGACTCATCAGCACATAAATTCGGACCATATTCGAACGAAACAAATGAAAAATTGAAGCACGTCGATGAAATATTGATCTATTTCTTCGATCAACTCAATAAGTACCCGGAATTGGCCGATAGAGTAAATCTGATCATTTTGAGCGATCATGGAATGGCTGAAGTGAAAACAGACCAGATACAAAATATTTCTGACTTGATGGATGCGGACAAATATACATTCTGTGGCGACTCTGTACTATCTCAGATACTTCCTAAATCAGGTGATGTTCAAATAACTCCGATTTGATTTCCTCTCGGCGTAATATGTGAGTGTTTTCTTCTATTTCAGGTTTCGAGGAAGAAATATACAAGAAATTGACATCGACAGCGAATTCCAAGAAAACTTTTACAATTTTCAAAAATGACCAACTGTCAGATTCTTGGCATTTTAGAAATAATCGTCGAAGTATCGGATTGTACGCGATGGCTAATCCGAATTATTTATTAGATTATGGGTTTCCTTTGAAAGGTATATTAGGACAACACTCGAAAACACACCATTTTAGAGTCCGCACAATTCATCTTGAGCAGTGAGTTTTGTAAACAAAAAAATCAACGTTACAATTTCGTCGTCCTTGACCAAATTTTTCCATTCTTATTTTGAAAACCATTCCATTTATGGCAACAACATTTGAATTTCTAGCAATCTGATGACTTTGTTTACATTTTTCTTTGCATTGGTGCGGGCTTTAAGATACGAACAGCAACACAATACACATTTCAATTTTCATTTCGATTTTCAGGCGCTCATGGCTACGTTACCGAACTAACAGAAATGCGAGCTTTTTTCACAGCCATCGGACCAATATTTAAACAACATTATCACATCACTTGGCTACATAACATAGACGTCTATCCCCTAATAGCTCACGTTCTGAGACTGAAGTCACCGCCGGAGCACGTCAGACCGAATGGTACACTGACCAAGATTGCAGATATTTTAAAATAAAGCTAAATTTTCGCGGATGAGGCGAGTACTGCAACGAAATAAATATTTTTCGAGTGTAATATTGCGTTAAATTATGATGACTTACTTTCGAACAACTGTAGTGACACGAACGCGACGCTGACCGCTTACGTGGAGATAATTCGTAATAAATTGTATACATCCTCTGCCTCCTTGGGGAGTAGGAGCACCGTGCTATTGAACAAGCAAAGAATATAGATTCCAAAGTATCGCAGAGGTTCTAATTAGAGAAATTTTTCATTTACCTGATTCACAACTTCGAAAAAGAACGCTGTTGTAGTGGTAGGAGTAAGTGAGCAGAATTTCCACGTGCTTGTTCCACCGAGACCAATTTCAGTATCAGACACACACGGTCCTTTAGTATTTAACGAAACACAGTTTCCAATAGCTCCCATAACTGTAAATAAAATTATTCTTTGTAACAAAGTTCGGTCAACAGGAAGCTCCTAAGGGTGAATCGTCCAAACTACCTTTCAATTCACGAGATGTTTTCACTTCTACATTGGAAATAAATGCCATTTTCAAATTATTGCTTTGGTCTTTCGCCAGAACTCTTTGGAATGATTGTTTGAATAAGGTTGAATTGAAAGAATCTCCCATAACCATAAGTCCTCTGCAAAGTATCAATAAAATGATTAGGTACATTTCGAACAGCAACATATACCATCAAAGATGGCCCAACTTACCCAGTACTATTTACACAACTTTTCATTTCTAATAAACCAGTTTGATCTAAAGCGCAGGAATAAATATCGACAGTATGGCCATTAGTGGCAGCTCTCAAAGCTAATGCGTCGTAATGCTTGATAGCCTTCTTCATATATTTCGCGTTATCCTTATGAATATCGTGGTGAGATCGAATAGGCTCTCTCAAGTCATCATTTACTACTTGACCAGGCCCTTGCGAGCACGGACCACCGATAAAAAGCATAATTCTTCCACCAGCGTTCGGATATGTGCACTGTAGACGAAAATCCATCATTAGATCGTATCGTAAAGAATGTTTTTGTGACAATCATACCTCTAAAAGTCCGACAGCGATCGATAAAGCAACTCCGGTCGATCTTAGGGCTCGTTTGCCTTGAGGAACGGGCCAAGGATCACGTTGCAGTTCGCCCAATATATCCGTTATGTTTATATCACACATTTGAACAGGTTGTAAGAACCTTGAATGTGGAATAAAAATTTAAAATGGGGTTCCGGCGGGTTTGGATGTTAAAAAGGAGAAAATTTACTTGTTCACGGGGAGTGATTGCGAAATCTGCGCTGGAGCAGGTCTTCCGTGTTGAGCAGCTTGAGGCATACCGGCTCCTTTACCGATACCTAACATATCTTGGACTTTTTTAGCGGTGTAATCTTTAGTACCGAGAAATACGTAACTTTTAGAAACTCCATCGATTCCTAATTCGTGAACCTGTACAGATACATTGCCATTTTTGTAGGTTAACTTCGAAAGTACAATGGAATTCAATCAAAACACTTACCATGACCATTCTACCGAAAGTAATCAATCCAATTAACGCATTCGGAGGCAACAAACTAAGTGACGTTTGTAAAGAGTCTTTCAAAGCGACTAATTCTTCATCATCTAGGCAAGTGTCAACGACCAGTAAGAATATTGGAGGTAAACATTGCGATCTCTGAAACACGCAGAGTTTATTTATATTTATATCCCATGTTTCTAATACAACGATACAAAAATTTCCTTGTAATTACCAAAATTGTATATTCGATGGTGGAAAAAGCCGGTATTAATTCGGCAGGTTGGTGTTGTTCTGATATAGCTGCGTATTGAGGAGGAAACTGAAACGTAAATATGGAATAAAATAAATATACCAACATTCAAAACCATACGAGGGAATCGAATCAACTTACCGCATTCCTTTGGTAACAGAAATTGCACACCCATAATTTAGCTCTGTAATCTACTTGACAATACGGATTTAGAATGGCCCGACAAGTCGTCCGGCTACAAAACACCGGTTCGTATTGTATGGCGGGTAAATCTAAGGAAAAAATAAGCTAACATAAGCTCAGAAACATCAAACATTGATATAAATTTAAACCATACCAGGGCGTTCTTTCAGCGGTTGATAAAGTGCACCGATTGGTACTACTAATCTGGTCGCCTCCAAACGACTTGATGGCCAAACATTCCAGGTGAATCGGATACCATCTGTGTCCTCAGCTTTTTGAATAAATTCCTCGAAAGTGGACATATTTCTATAAATCAGAATCCCAAAATGAAATGAAAACTTTGATGAGACTGATAATTCGGGACGAGAAAAATAGCTTACCTGAGGGAAGAAACTACTTTCCTATTCCTATACGATCGATCGATGGGTAGTTTCGTTAATAATTACACATTTCAGCTTTATTTACGAAGATATACCCGAAATTTAAATGTATATCTAATTAGTTCCAACTACACAGAATCAACAACTAACACGTCACTCAATTCTATCAACTTTGAGCTTTTTTTCACTTTTCAAATAATAAGTGAAAAGTGTAACCTAGAAATGCGACGTAAAAACGTAACAGTTTTATTTTCTGTAAAAATACATTTTGCTTTGTTTTGTTGGTAAACGTGTAATTCGATTTAATCAACCAATCAGATTCGATTTTGAAGAAAATCTACCTATTTTGTATACTTTGCGTAATTACTGTTCATTTTAACGTAAAAAAACCTTATCAAGTGACAGAAAAATCAATAAGAGATTAATCAATTAATTAACGTGGTATCTTTCAATTTTAATTAATTTATACAGATACGATTTCAATTCCCAACCAACTATTTAATTAACGCTTCACATTACTAATATTTCGATAAAATGAAATATTTTTTTGAAAGATTTCCGATATAAAGGTGGACGAACATCACAATACAATTATGCGATAATTGAATATCAAAGCCTACTTTCACCTCTGCAACTCTTTATCAAGCTTCTAATTATTATAGTGAACGTCCTTGATACCTCATATGGCCACATATTCAACCCATTATCGCTATAAAATGGAAATAGCCTAGAATCATCTTCATCGAGGCATAACTACTAGAGATGATGATACAGCAGCGTAGCTGTCATAAAACACAGATGTTGGTAATTTTAGAAATTTTTATTTACAAATTCAAATTTGGCTTGTTTCATTACAGATACAAAGCGATAAAAATATTTAAAAAATCAATATACATTAATTACACAATACCGTTATTCTTTATCAACATTATACCAACGAACGTACAACTATACCTACCATGTTTGAAAAATACAATTTGTTTTTAAATTCAAAATAATATTTTTTTTTTTACGTACAATATTCAACACGTCATTAACATACTTAGTATAAATCTAAAAACCTCCATTCGATTATCGTACAAAATAAAATTTAAAAAATCACAATAACTTTAAAAATTTTATATTTATAAATTCGTAAAATGGCGACGCGATAAATTATCTTTTAGTTTATAAAAATTCAGCGATTAAAACTTTCTAAATGCAAAATTAATCTAAAAGCTGTTAATTGTTATAAAAAACAAAAAACAAGACGAAAAAAAAAAACTAAAAAAAGAAGAAAAAACACAATTCTCAAACTTGAACCTTCCCCCGACACAACGATCGACGTCATAAACGAAAACCATTTCTATCGATAAGTTATTTTGAAAACAAAATAAAAAACAAAAATAGAAGAAAAAAAAACGAAATAACCGCTATAGTACACAAAAAATATATTCAAACACAACGGTACACTTATAAATTACATTCTTAAATAACACGAGACGATGACGAAAACAAATGATTTTTTTTTTCAGTATCCGTTTAAAAATGAGACGTCGTTGACTTAACATCTGCTTTACCTCATTTCTATTATTACAAGGACGTGGACAGACATAAAATCAGGTAAATTAAAAATGCTGCTTAGAGGTTTTAACCATTAAAATATGCACTCGATTAGTACATAGAATTTTTTATACAAATCCTAAATTCAGATTACTTGACCGTCTCAAACGGTTTGCGCCTGCTGGGCAATGCCACGCCATGGTTTACGTGCAGCTCTTCTCAATTCCGCTACCGTCAACATTTTACGTGTATTTCTGCGTAAAAATGAAAGAAAATTGTCACCAAAGGAATGATAAAAAAAATACGTAGAAAGCTAAAGTGAAAAAATAAGCCCGAAATTCACTTTTAAGTTTAAAAAAATGGTGGGGATGACCTTGAAAGTTGAAATTTGTATACGTTGGAGACAATGTACGTCCTCATACGTAATGTGAATTTCAAGAATTTCCATCATTTTGAACCCGTTTTGAGGATCCTCAAAATAAGAGTGTTGTCCCAAATTTGAGATCCAAAAGCCGAAACTACTAAAATGCACATCAGTGCCTTCTACCAACTTTATGTAGCGAATTATTTTCGATTATTGACCATACACAAGGGTCGAAAGGGGTCCAAAGGTCGAACTCTACAAAAGGCATAGCAGGAACATAAACTGGACCTACGATAAGACCTGTAGGCCAATTGGAGTGGTCCGTAGACTGATCAACCCAAAAGAATAATACCAAAATTTACTTCTTTGGCCTTTACATGGGGTGCAGTTGGCGTAGGGAGCTGAAATTTGCACATGGCCAAAAATTACACGAACTAATGCACGATACTCACTTGGTACCGGTGGTCGATCGAAAATATAAATCGTCTGGGGCGTCCATCCAGGACATGACTTGTTTTCTACCTGTTCTAGCTACCAATCCCATACGGTTTCTATTTCCGTTTAAAAGATTCACAGGACATGGTGGCGCTAATTCTGCAACCGGTGGTTGAACCGCTGGAGTAAACGTCTGTTCACGATGGACTCGTTTAGATGGTGGACCGACCTGCGGTACGACCATTCCTACGGGAGAAAAAACAAAAATTAGCAACGAGAGTCCACGAAGCAACATACGTTATGTAGAAAAGGAATAGGAATTGAGGTGGTATATAAATCACGAGTGCGTACCTTCGTCCCATTCCAAATCTAAGCAGCGATTTTATAAAGTGAGAATTGAATTAAAAATAGAACGTATAATGGCGCAATATAGTCAAGTAAACTATTCGATTAAAAAAATTCACTTACCATTGGCTTCTTCGAAATTACGTTTTTTCATTCCAGGCGGTAGATTGTTTAAGGCAGTTTTATCAGGTTCGATGACAGCGTTAGGAATTTTTTCATATAATAAGCTACCATCTGAAATGACACAAAATTGGTCAGCGTTCGGCGAAGAAGATATCGGACTCAGGCTGACCGAGGACACTAACCAGGTCCTTTGGGAGGTTTCGGAAAAGCTATTCTTTCAGATTTCGGTAATTTATCCTTATGCGTAGGTGCCAACCACTCAGGTACTATTAATTCGCGATTTCTCGCGATCCCCAATCGTGTAGCGATCATGGTTACACTTCCGCGATCCCTGCGTCTGTATTTGAATAATTCTTTCAATTCTAACGGAGATTTATTCGCCAGTTGTGTTTGACCTGTGGTGCCATAAACAAATCCATTAATAAGTTTTGATGGAATAAAAAGCAATGGCGAGTTAACAAATTGACCAACATTCTTGTTTAATGGCGTGTACGTTTATTGGGTAAAATGGTGATCTAGCTATGTGGCGAGGTGGAACCAACGATTGACATAGACGTCTAGAAGCTCGCGTAAGAAACGACGCGTGCAAATAAAACGCCGTTCTGGTTTTCATTATAGGTCTCGGCGAGCCAGTTCTAACTGCTAAACCGTGTGATGTGGCGTAGTGCCTTGCTAAATGAGCTTTTAACTTGAATTCCTAAAGCATAAAAGGCACAGTCTTAATTTAGTCGTGTCAGCAGGTTAATTGTACATCTTCGTTTATGCTTACCTTTCCACAACCAATGATACTGCATCTGTGTGGTCGATGAGGTGTATTGACTGGTGTACGTTCTGCTGTAAAAATTGAAATGCAAAATGCTTTAAATTAGACCAGATGTTAATTCGGTTCTGTATTCATCAGCTGGTACTAACCGTCATCTGAAATGCTGCCAGATTTCTTCTTCACAGGGTCAATTTCGTTTTCACCTGCTCAAAAAGGAATTGGAAAATTAAGCATACCACTAACGTGTATTCATATTTGCATATTTCAAAAAGAACGCATATTTTTCAAACATCTTTTGTAAAAATTGAAAGTTTTCTAAAACATTTTCTTACAAAAAGAATTGTTTAATCCCACCCACTTTGCAACAGGATCTTTGATTTGTTTTCAGAAAAATTTTGATATGTTTTCTTTCAAAATTTTTTTGAGCAGTTTTTGATAATTTTTTTTTTTAATTTCTTGGAATGTTTGAATTTTTTAAAAGAAAATTTTGAAGAGAATTTTTGGGAAAAATTCGACAGTTTAAAAAAAAAATCGAAAAAACTTTCAAAGTATCTCAATTTTTGCAAATTTTTTCTGAGTAAATTTTTTCGTATCAAAAAAAAAATTGAGGATTTTTTTCTCACAAGTTTTAAAAATTGTATTTAAAAAAAAAAAAAAAATCTATTAAAAAAGCAGGAGCTTGTAAAAAACTTTGTAAAAAATTGTGGCAAGAAAAAAAAAATCCTAAAAAGGACTAGATGGAAAAATTCCGATTGGAAAGTGTATTATTTGTAAAAAAAATATGCATATTTGTCCTAGCCTTACTATTGACATATCGTTTCAACTTACATAATTTAGAAGGTGACTTAAATCCGCCATATCTTTTCCAGTAAGTCCAACAACTATGGCATAATTTACACTGATAACTGGACATCGTCCAAGGATACCACTGACTGGACATTGAGACTGTAAAATCAAATTCACGACGTAAGTTTCAACCGTCAAAAATGAATACATCGAGATGAAGATGAAAAACAACGCACCATTACAAACTTCGCACGAACTTCCTGGAATGAAAAAGTCGCGTCCGTTAGAATGAGCACCAGTTGTACCGTTAACGATGTTTTTGTTATTCAAAGTGACTGGCGATTGTTGCATTGGAGCTTGTGATGTCGATGCTGGTTTGTTATTACTAGAAAAGAACACACAAACGAGCGATATTAATCTTAGGTCTACGTTTGAGAAGGATTTCGAAACATCGATGATTTGGAAAACTTACTAATTAGGAATGTTCACTTGTTTGAGTTTTGATTCTGCTTCAACAGCTTTAACTCGTTTTTGTTGCACATACCTATCGGTCGTCTTCCACATATAATAATATTCTACTATATTTTTCAGCGTTTTCCAAGGTATCTATCCACACAAATGCCACAATCGTTAAATTTGCAATAGCATTTCTTTCGAATCATACGAGTTATTATATACTTACAAAATCTTGTCGAATATCGTTAAAATCTTTGCCATATTTTTCTAGGGCTTCTTCGAATAGATTAGCTTCAGATGCGGACCATTCTTCCATTTCATCTCTACATAGCACTGGGCCTTTAATCGGCACTAGAGAACTAATGGCCGCTGATAGATTGTAATTATGCTTATGTAAAGTATCCATGGCATAAAACTGCGCAGAATACACTCCAAAATTAATAATTATGTCGTAAAAAGAGCAAGATATCGGTTCAATGCAAAACATACCAAAGTTATATCTCTTGACGCCGCAGCGGCACTCATATGTAAACTAGGTTGTTTCACAGAACTTGAGCAATCAAGTGCTCTTGCAAATGTACCAACAGATCTGCAAGAGTATTCTCATAAGAATCTAATTTAATTTAACAATTGTAGAAAATTCATTTAATTTACCTTGAAATTACTAAGAATTGATCAATTTGTCTATCCGTCAGACCATGACTTGGTGTCCACACCAATGTTTCTAAAGGTTCTGATTCGGATCTGGGATCGGTTTCTTCTACAGTTAAAATCAAACTCCGTTTAAAAAAATTGCACCAGAGCATAAAAAAATGGCGAGTAAAAAAATTACACAAACCTTTATTCAATAAAGGCGTAATATCAGCTTGAAACTTGCTCCCAACTCTGATTTCACCCTTATCAGCTAATAAAGTTTTCTGCATAGGGTCGAAGACCAAACAATAAAAGAACATATCCTACAGAGAAAAAAGTCATCGTTAGTAAACCTATTGTAAATAAGAATTTCATTACCATGCTGGATTACACACTCACCTCAGTATTAAGATAAGTTAAAAGCGACTCAGTTTCATTGAGCAACGTAACAGAGCATTTGCCTCTAATCAAGGTGGCCGGCACGGTTTCCACTCTACGAGATAAAAATAATTCTCGATGCTTTAATTGATGTCTTTGCTTAGATGTTAAATCGTTTTCCGAATAATTCAACCCCCAGGGTCCGTTATTGCTGCCGTTCACTTCACCTTCTAATCCACCTGTTGAGATAATTTTTTGCAAGTGAATAATCGTTCAAAGATATTATGCAACACTTTCGAGAAGTATTACCTTGTTGGTGTTTGTCGGCTAACATTACTAGTGAACTTGGTAAATCTCTTCTTCTAAAGAAACACATGACTTTAGCTTCGACGTTACCGTTAGGTGTCTGTGGAACAATAATAACATTATCAATGTTACGATTAGTATCTCACAGACTCGAGATAAATACCTTGTTTAGTTCTTCTATCCTGCGAATATGATATGGAGAATTGGAAGATGTCTCAAAGTATACATAATCTGTAAAAAAAAAAAAAATCGTTTATGTTATAAAAAAAGAAACAACGTGTAATTTCAGATGAAACGCGATATCGGATCGGTGATTCCAAAACTCTGTTATAAAATAAACTTTAAAACCCCGATAGGCATAATAGAGAAAATATAATTAAGGTCTTTGATAAAATGGCATAAAATCAATAAAAAAGCAATTAAAAGCCGAAAGCCGTACGAAGTTTTTTCACATAATCAGCTCGATACATTACGATCGATACAATTAATCTGATCGATAAACAAATCTCGAAGAGAATTTTCCTCTTATTACATCGACAAATTTGAGATTTCTCTCAAACGGACACATAGAAATGAAATCTTTCATTATCTCCCAGGTCCATGTCCATACGTCGTGTTTTGGACTGAATGAAATTGTAGAGGTTGGTTGGTAAGAATAATGGTTCGGTATGATCGCAAGACCATAATAAAACAATTTTATGACGAGTTTATCGACTCTTCTTTTAGAACGGAGTATAAAACCGGGTATAAACAAAATAACGTAAAAATAAAACTCACCACCAACTCTGTACATATTTGCAGTCATCATGAAATGTGTTCCCGGACACTCGCTAACTGGAGATTAGTATTTTATACATAACATTTTCATTCATTGCTACAAAAACACATTGAACCAGTTAACGGATCGAAGATTTACATATTTACATAACGTAGTAGTGATCTAGAATACAAACAAGAAACGCCATTTTTGTTCATTTTTTATAAGATTCTTGGCTGCTGGCTGTTGAGTAGTGTTACCAACTGCGAAGAAAAATGGCAATTTAAAAAGTAGGTGGATTTTGAAATTCGATTAGATAGGTAACTTTTTTTTAGTTTTTTTTTACGTTCAACTGATTGGCTGGAATGGGAAATTTTCAAAACGCCATTATTTTTTTTGATGGGAGGAGGGTGGAAGGTGTTCATAGGGAAAATTGAATTCGATTTTGAGTTTGAGTTTCAGCTTTGGGAAAAACACTCACACTGACCTGAAATTTTAGTTTCTGATTTTGAGATAATAATTTTACGAATCGAAGCCGTGGAATTTTTGACTCAAAAATGCACACACAATGCGGTATGCGGTGGCCGGTGGTACTTCTACCTACTACCCGTGTCTCAATCTCAAACGACCGCCGAACGCCGATTAAGCTATGAGAAAACATCCTAGCCGAATGTCAGCGTTGAATGACCTCCAATCATTTTGTTGAATTCTTTTGATAACGTAATTTAACTACGGTAGACTCAACTCAAGTCTCACGTACATTTTGCTTAATTGAATTAAACTCGACGAATAAAATTTTAATAAATCTTCGGTCACTGGTAATCTCGAAAGAAAAAATGAATATCACGACGGATACATTATAAAAAATAATTTATTAAAAAGTTAATTTATAAACATTATGTATTTTAGCAGTCAGTGTATAGTTTTAAAAAATGTGTTAGTACAATCGAATAATAATTTACAACAAAGGTATTAAAATATAAAAAAACGTACAAGATCTAGTTTCTAGCTCTGTAAAATGATACAAATAATGTTGAACACATTAAAATTATTGTAAATATACTTAATGAATGAACTACATTCGTAAACTTGTCGATAATAATGTCTATAAATACGGGTAAAACGTAAAAAAAAAAAAATTAATAAATTAAACAAGTAAATAAATGTTCTAAAAAAATGAAAAAAAAAATGTTGTCAGAAAAAAAAACTTTTAAAAATCACAGCTATGAAAATTTGCAGAAAAAATGAAAAATAAAAACCGATACGTCGCGAAAATAACTATTTTTTCTGTTAGACAAAATAATACTATACAATAATGTAAAATTTGATGAAGCAAATATACATTTTTTTTAAATATTTACATATATAACAGTAGGAAACATTTATTGCAACAATTTACAGTAATAAAATACAAAAATACTTTGTAATGTTCTTAATTTTAGGTATACCTTTTTAAACGTATTTAAAAATGATTTGTAAAAAAAGAGAAATAAAAAGGCACGAAGTTTCTGTTTACTAAAAACGTTACACTGACTTATTGCTTTCAATGTTTTGATAAATTTAATGGAGCATCTGAAACGAAACAAAAAAAAAAGGAAATAGATTAAAATAAAATGAAAAATACGACTAGAAAAAGAGACAATTGCGAGTAACTCACCATTTCCATTTTCCGAAACTGAGTAACTTTGGAAAGAAGAGTGTGCGACGGGAATATAAGGCGAAAGGCTTAACGGAGGATACGATGGTACGTTGGCCGCCGGATATACAGATTGCCTAGGAAGACTAGATACGGAAGGCATAGACCACACTGGAGGTTCTCGATACGTCGAAGTGAAAGCGCTGTAATAAGGGGGATGATTGGATATCGGAGGCGAAGTTAAAAATGGTTGGGTAGAATGATACAAATAGGTTGGCGGAATATACGAAGGAATGGGCTGAGGACAATGTAAATTTTTAGGATAAGGCGGAGATAGGGAGGCGGATATCGGAGTAGAGCAATGACTGGGACGAGAAGGAGCAATACGAATATCAACACTGGATGGCGATTCGGCAGTAAAAGAGCTTTTCGATTCGGAAGACGACTCGTTCGGAGACTTGAGTAAATTGCGTAAAAAAGACGGTTCCTCGTCTCTGGATAGAATCGAAGTAATACTGTGATTATTTGCAGGTTTACTAGTAATGGCAGTGACCGATGCGTTTGCAACAGGACTCGAAACACTCCCGGTGAATACAGATACGGTATTGGCCGAGGCGCTCGAAGCGGCGATTGTACGAGCTCGATGCTTTTTACTCGTGTTGCCCATCTCCTCCAGCGATACTTTTTCGAACTCTTTGAGAATTCTTTTGCGAGGCGATACGATGCCAGGATCGGTACGACAGGAACTGGTCGCGGTTTCGTTTTTCCTTTGCTCCGATAATAGTTTTATTACTTCGAATAATTTTCGCTTCACGTTCGTGCTAAATTTACGCGATGAATTATCTTCTTTAAGCATATCATCGACTTCGAATTTCATCGGATCGTACGGTCTTCGCCTTTTACGACGAATTGTTAACGATGAAAATCTCATTTTACGTTTACGTGCAACCCATGAGAATTCTAATCCACGATTTACATTCTTCCTAGGTACAGTTTGCTTCCAGCAATGGTCTCGCTGCCACGGAGAAGACTGAATCGATGAATTATCATCGGAAACTGAAAACATCGAACGTATAATCAATACTCCTGTTCCGTATCACGAATGAATCTATCCCTAAGAGATCATACTCACCACTTAATGAGGTAGAACTTTCTTGCCGCGGTGTGCAATGACCAGTTGGTGGCCAAAAGGTTGAATTTTTCGAAACTGGTATCCAAAACATCCTTTCTCCATTTTTATGATGCCAAAGTTCGAGTATAACTTTGCCATCTACAGAAAACACCAACACACGTTAGGAATATTTTCTATTCATTTGGTCGTAACGCATTTTACAAACGTAATTTACCTTTGAAAAATTTAAATCTTCCTGAACCAGGTCCATTCGGAGCGTAATCGCTTTCAGAGGGTGTAGTAGTCGAAGGAGTAGTAGGTGGGCTTAATATACCGTTTGAATTCGATGCGTCAGGAGAGAACTTTATATCCGGTTTTATCTCACTTTTTATTTCAGTAGCCGGTATAGATGCTCCGTTCACATCTTTTGCTTCCATAGTACCGACGCATGGTGCACTTACAACCTCTCTATCTTGTATACGCATATTTCGGCATCATGTTTTAAATCCATTTCAACGCAAGATCCATATCTACAAAAAACGAAAAAAATTATCAATTTTATTCGTCAATCAACCTACTTCTCAAGTCAGCAATCGCAGAACGTCAAAGAAATGACCAATCGCACACGAAACGATAAAAATTTGCAATCGTATCTCATCTTAGACGAACGAAAAGCACCTACCGATCTAACACAATAACGAAAACACATCGTAGTTTAGAAAATGTAAAACACGCAGAAATGCATAATGCAACACTTCTACGCGAAAATCTTCTAAAGCCTACGCAATTAAGAACAATCGCACGATTAGAAATTAATTTTTAACAAGTAAATTTGAACCATCTGTTTGGCCACAACTACGTATTCAAGTTACCAAGCATAAACACTTAGGTATTACATTTCACTTGAATAAGACGAGAAATAAGATATGTTGGAATTTTTATCGTTCGATTGTGCTACAATGTCGGCTCTTCTGGCGCAGATAATATTCGAATATTCGCAAATTTATTAATTTTACCATTAATACGCGTGCTTTCACTGATAAGAAGAAAGATCATAATGAAGCAGCTCCCGAAACATTAATTCATTAGTGAAACATTCGATAGATCTATCAAATAATATCGAATTAATTAAAATCACACGGAGTTATATCACTAAACAAAATAACTCGTTCGAATAATAATAAACTTGTCACCATAACTTATGAAGTTTAATGAAAAAATGAACAACCGATTAATTATTAATGAGAAGACAAAATCATAGAAATCAAAATAAAATGAGAAACTTCAATGAAGCTGAAAGCTGGAAAGGGAAAATTTCGATTTTATGGAAAATGACAATCGTCCATAAGTGTGTTTCACGACGTTTGACCGAAAAGACTGCTTTTCTTTTCTTTTTTTTTATGCGAAAAGTCTAAACGTGAATAGATTTGTCGAATCTGTGATTTGAAGGGGCATACTTGTTCGATATCAAATTTCTTCCAAATCTTTCATCTTTCTTTAATTAAATAGTAATTATTGTGATCATTTTTCTTTTAAATAGCTATTACGAGTATAAATTATTTGTAGATTATGACACTGTATACGTACGTAGTTGTGGCTTCTCTTTTTATCCATGTATAGAGCAATGTCCGAAAAAAATAATTATGACTCGAGCTAAAGGGTTGTTGAACCGAGACGTCGTTATGTCTGCTAGGCTAAGATTGAGAGGGGGTGAGTAGAAAGAGAAGAAAAATGGACTGGGTTTGTAGACACAGTGGAAACAATAAGGAAACCAACCATGGCCAGTAACTTAACAGTAGCTTGGGTGAAATCGAGGTACAGCCAAAATTTTACATATTGTGAACGTGAAGTAGCTCACTCCATAAAAAAACACTGAAAATGTAAAAATTAAATACACGCTATTTACTTACTCGTACTACGATATATTCTTCATTTTGAGAAGAAATACGAATTTTCTCGGAGAACAAAAATTTTTAATGTTTTTTTTTATTTTTTGGAATAAGGTATTTTTAATTTTGTGGAGAGAAAAAATCTACGAGTACCAATGTTTTTAGAATAAAACTATTTTTCGGTTAATTTTCAGAGAAAAAAATTCCACACTTCTTGGAGAAAACAAATTCTGATTAATTTTTTAGAATGAAAAAATTATCAGTTTTCTTTTGGAATGAATAAAAACTCTTAATTTTTTTTGAAGAGGGAAAAAATCACTTAATTTTTTTGTAGAAGATAATCTTTCAATTTTTTTGTGGAAAAACTAACAATGAAGAACATCTAAAGTTTTTAAATTTTTTTTTTTTTGAACGAATAACGTTTAATTTTTTGTAAGTAAACCTTTCAGTTTTTGTTTAGCGATAGAAATTCTCCTCAAATTCCCTTTTTTTTTTTTTTAAATTCTCCGCTTCTTTCAGAAATTTTTTTTTATTTTTGAACGAAATAAATTCTCAACTTTTTTGAAAAGAAAACAACTTAATTTTATTGGAATGAACATTTTTTTCAATTTTTTTGCAATAAGAAAATCTTATCAATCTATTTGGAATTGAATAACTTTTCAATTTTTGGAATGAAAAATTCTCATTATTTGTCTGAGAAAAGTTCTTAATTTAAAAAAAATAATAAACTTTTCCAATTTTTAATATTTCAATTTTTTTTAAGTGAAAAAATATGTTGATTTTTTGGTAAATAAAATTTATATATTTTTTTGAATAAAAAAATTCACAATTCTAGAAATACAAATTTTTAATTTTCAAAGAAAAAAATCCCTTAATCTTTTGAAGAAAAAGTTCTGAATTTTATGTTGCTTTTTTTGGAGAAGATTAAAGAAAAAAATGTCTAAGTTTTTTTAAAGAAAACTAATGTTTCATTTTCTTGCAGTGAAAAATTTTTCAACAAATTTTCGAAGGAATAAATCTCTTAATCCCTTGGGAGGAAAAAATTCTGCATTTTCTTTCGCTCTCTTTTCGGAGAAAACCTTGAATTTCAATTTTTCCCGATAAATATCTCCCATTTTTTTCAAAGGAAAAAATCTCATTAAAAAAAATAGATCCAAAAAAATTTTTTAAGCTAGATATCTTTTAATTTTTTTGATTTAAAAATTTTTTTGGAAAAAAATCGTCGAATAAGAAATGTTTTTATTTTTTGGAGGGAATTTTTTTTTATGAAAGAAAAAAATTTTCTAATTTTTTTAGAAAATTTTTGAGAGTAAAAAAAATTTTTAATTTTTGTGGAGTTGAAATGAAGACTCCATCGTTAAAAAATCCAGTCACATTCTACAAAATTCTAAATCGCCAACCCTGGAACGAAACACAACGTTGGATTAAATACGAAGATCAAATATTCAGGAAGAGGACAGAGAGTAAGGAAAAGTTAATAAAAAGGAATTCGACTCGAAAAGAATTAAATTACAAAAATATTTTGCGAAATTTGATATCATTATTTGATAACCTTTGACAACACATTATCTCATGGTTTCTTTTTTTTTTTTACCGACGATCACTGCTAAATATCGAATAGGTTTCTGTCGTAACACGAGGCTAATGTAATTCATCGTGTTCTGTAATAATTTGTAACATGAATTACCGAAGAACTACGCCGTAGTATGCAAGTTTCGCACATTTACACGTAATGACCTACAAATGTCGACATTTTCACTCTATAAAAAATAGTAGCAAAGTATAACAAAGCCTGTCGATAAAATAAAGTCTGCCAGTTACCATCGTCGGGTGTACTTTTCCCATCAAATATTCCTACCGTTCGATAAGAAAAAGAAAAACCTGGTTTTTTACGTTCAAACAATCGAGTGTGAACTGATAAGCACCAAATCGTTGAATAAAATAAACAAAAAAATTCTTGAAAAATGTTAATACAATAATTCTTTCAAATCAACTGATAACAACATCACTTCGAATAATATGTTACATATTCAACTCGTCCTTTTCATAATGACAGCTACTTAAAAACTATAAAATGTACTGAAGTATCGAAGTAAAAATACTTCAAGTACGAAGATTTTAGAATACTCGTTTTTTTATTATTGCAATAATGCACATATTATGCAAAATTATACAAGTAGTGTCTTACAAAAAAAAAAAAAGAAAGAAAGAAAGAAAGAAAGAAATTAAAAATAACTGCCATTATTACACGATTATGTTA
>FIZV01051118.1:0-12103 GCA_900050545.1 Trionymus perrisii | reverse complement strand
ATCGTTGGGTAATATCACTTACGTATATGTACTTGAAAGTACAGACTTACCACTTAAATTTTTTTTTTTTTTTTTTTTGCACTTTTATAGTAAACAACTATTTTCCGTTTTCTCCAATAAAGAATATTTTTTTACTCCAATACTACAGGATTTTTGTTGAAGCCAGCAGCAGTTAGCCCATATCTTAAGATTGTAGGTTAGTAGGTAAAAGAGTAGGTAAAAATATGCAATTTTTTTCATTTTTGAATATGCTGTTCAGAAAGGTCATTACTAGTTCCCTACAAAGCCCTTTTTTAAAAAATTGTATGCATATTATTTATTGTATTGATCATGGGCAGCAAAAGCGGTAGTGTTGAAGTGCTCGAGCACGATTCGAAATTTCCCAAGTAGTGCTCGGGAAAATCACAAGAAAAAAAGAAAAACACAAATTTTGCACCAATTTTGATAAAATGAACTTGTAGAACACTGAATATCGATAATTTTTTTGTTCAAAAATTTTACCATGCAGATGAACAATAAAAATGATCAACGTTTTTCATTTTTTTCCAATCCCATATACGCTTTTCCTTTTTCTGTTAAATCCACATTTTTCTGTCTTTTCCAGTTCTTAGGATTAACAGCAGATTTTCTACTCCTTTTTCGTTTAGAATTTAGTAGCTCTACCTCATCCTGATCCAATTGAACATTGACAGGACCCTCATTGTTTACCTCCACTGGTGCAAATTTGTTATCGTTATTTTCAAGTTTTGCATTGACATTCGATTCGATTTCACTATCATCTGAAGGCACATCAGATTGGCGAGGTTCATAGTCTACATCTTCTTCCGTTGAAACAATAGCTTTCATAATAAAATTATTCAAATAATAGAAATTCATTAAACGTTTCATCATACGGTAACAAGACTGCCTGAACTAGTTCTGAGGCATCTAAGAAATTAAGAGCATCAAGGTCCAGAATATTAGCTGATAAGTTTGTTTGCTCATCAGTAGTCAAAAAATGCAATGGTACATTTGTTAATGTGGTATAAGTCAAGTTATTAGAAATTAGTTCTGATTCGAGATCTTCAGCCTGAGTTGTAGCTGCAGAAGTTGATTGTTCTGTAATTTCAGCTGAAGTTCGTGATGTTACAGATTTCGTTACATAATGTTTTTTTTCCATTGTGTACCAAAGCAAAGACATGAAGATGTTATATAAAGATATAAAAAGATAGCCGACGTCAAAGCTAAACTTAATACTCTTTATTCCAGTTGTATGATTACATACAACAAATTTCACAAACAACTGAAATATTTACTAAAACAGGACGCGTTGGACGGATTATCGACACATTGATCCACGGAACGTCTTTACTGAACCACAAACGTACTAGAAGTAAGAGAAGACGCGCTCTAGCAGCCAATTGGCAGCTAGATAGAACATCCGAGACCCAGTGTTACCACCTTAGGTCCGGAGGGCCATCCCTTCCCGTCACAGTTAAAATGTGAAAAATCAACAAATATTCAACATTTTTCCACCTGGAGGGAGGTCAAAAGGGGTCAAAAGGTCATGTAGAGGAATGTTGTGTGTTAGGATATAAACTAACACACGACCTACAATTAGATAGGATTTCTCCTATCGCGACTTAAGCTGTGTACTTCATTACTACTGGAACTTAAGTAACTGTTCGGTTAATTTCTCACTTAAATAGGTATAACCTATTTAAGTGGCCTTTTACTTCTAGCAAGTTGACTCTACAATCTACCTATCTACCGAAGTAGATAGGTACCGCGATTACCTTATAGGATTTTGGTTTGAGTAATTAAACTCCACACTGAGATTTCCACACTTTACACTCTCACACGTAAATAACGAAGATGTAATTTAAATACGATCTTTATTAATTTACTTTAACTGCACATCGCGATTTATACTAAAATGTAAACTAGACATGATAGTGCTGCTGAGTATGCGTTCCTTCGCTTAACGCTAACGGAGGTATACTGACTGTAGCTACGTATTTTACGGCTGGTAACGGACCGGATTTCTATAACTAACACTGTTACCGCTTAGTAATAATCTAAATTACCTCGCGGGAGCAGTGTGGGCCAAGTGCATCCACTACAGTCAAATTCCCTATCGGCCACCCGTCTTAAATTTATAACCCTAAGAAACATGATTCGAATTGGTTTGGTTTTATTAAATGTAAAATTGTGGCCCCAAAAAATCTCTACATACCTGTACTCCCTGTCAAAGTTAAAATAGGCAAAGCCGAGAAATTATTGTTCTCATTGTGTCGATCTTGCACTGAGACAAAAAAATTAAAATGTACTCGCACAAAGTCTGAACAATCGTTCTAGGGAACTTGGACTACTGTCGAAGTAAACGAAGCGATCAAAAATAGCTAACGAATTTTAAAAATTAACGAAGTGTGGGCATTTCGAATCTAGTACTGATATAGGTATTCTATGTTGTGTACATCACATTGCATAACTGGTTTTTTATTTATTTTAATAGGTACGTATTGTGATGCGAGCGGAAAGCTTTAAAAACGCTTGAATACTTTTATAATAACTTTTATTAACACTTCACAATTATACGTATAACTTAGTATGTTAACCAGGCAGTTGGCCAGAACTGGGTTAAATGGGCCCGCGAAACCTGCCTTCTTGCTAAAGGATTAAACCGATGTCCACTGCATCGAGTTCGTCTGATTCTTGAGGGAAATTCCTGGGGGAATTTTTTTTTTTGAGTGTTACGAGTATAAAAACCAATTTTAAAAAATTTACCGATGGTACGATGAAACCCGAGGGTCCGGCAACCACCACTTCAGGTGCAACCTCCTCCATCACCTCAGGAGCAGCATTAGCGTGGCCAGCATCCCCTAATGCATCCGTGATAATCTGCTCAAGTTCTTCCTCATACGATGAGGATACAACTACCTCTTCCGGATCTAAATTCAAATCAATCTGAAATCAGATTTTCTTTTTAATACAAGAATTTTGTTTATTTTTAGGACTATCAACTCCTGAAAAAGTTAAAAGTTCTTTTGTATAAATTTTTGCATTTGAAGGTAATTTACTTTTCTTGATGATAGATACATGAGCACCACCATCTAGTTGAACAAGAAAAAATTTTTTCCATGAAGGAGATTCAAGGTTGATAAACACATATTTATTATTTGATTTTGTATGTAATGCACGTAATACTGTGTTTTGTGCTTACACCATACGAACATTGGTAAATTCAGAACATCTTCGTTTTCAACTTTTGACGATTTTGATGATCGAAAATTCTTAAAAGTTTTTAAATCTGGCCGTAATGTCCCGTCTTTTCACAGATACGACAAGGACGGATAGGATTCTTATATTTTTTGTCAAAGGTTTGTCCTGAGGTAGTTTCTATCTTGCGCAATTTCGCTTTCGTATGACAATCTTTGGCTAAGTGATCCTTAAATTTGTATTTGTCGCAAGTAGGAGCATTACGACAATCTTTCGTTTCATGGGAGTCATTGTGTGCCAACAGCACCATTTCCCTATGAAAATTAAGTTGGAGAGTAGCCAACACTCTTACGATTTGCCTAAAGCTTACATGAATGATATTTTCCGAAGACAGGGCATCGCCTTGTCGTTGAAAAATATCAAACATAATAAGGTCAGATGGGCACTGTCTAAATTTTGTATGAACTCGCTTTATGGAAAATTTGGTCAGTGTCAAAATATGTCGCAAACTGAATTTATTACCGAGCCGTCACGATTTTATGAAATTTTGCTAAACGCTCGATTCATCGATTGAGTGACTTGAACGTTTCCCCCTTGTCTGACGAAATGATACAAGTTTCGTATAAGTATAAAGATCAGTTTGTCGAAAATTCCCATAACACGAATATTTTTATTGCTGCGTATACTACGGCACACTCTCGTCTACGATTATATATAGCCAGTTGAAAAAATTAGGAGAGGCTGTCATTTATTGCGACACTGATTCCGTCGTCTATGAAGACGATGGCAAAAATATGGTACAGACAATAGACCGGCGATTCATTAGGTGAATGGACGGACGAACTGAGCGGTGCCTATATAAAAAAGTGGTTGGCCACTGGTCCAAAGTCTTGTTATTTTAAGACAAATAAAAATGAGAAAGTCAACTTAGTTAAGGGGTTCACACCTCACCTAAAAATGTGTTGAAAATTAATCGCCAAAATTTGGAAAAATTAATCGATCGCGAATTGGAAAATGTTAAAGTTGAAAATATTCAATATGTTTCTCAAAAGGAGACTAAAAATTTGTGTACACAAGTATCAACGAGAACTTTATCTTTCAATTTTGATAAACGTTTGATAACTGACATGTTTAATGCAGTTCCCTACAATATTGAGAAAAATAAAAAGAAGTCAAATGCTTATAAAAAGCATTTAAAATGACTGAAAAAAGCTAAATTAAAAAAGATAAAAACTAGCGGACAAAAGTTAAAAAAGATAAAATCTAGCGGACATTTAAAAAACCTGTACTAAACTTTAGAGTCGTTGGCGACGAATGGACTTTTAATCAACCGCATTGAGCTTCACAAAGGTCACTTGGAATTGGGATATATCTTCTCGCACCTCACCCGGCGCTGGCCTATCTGGACTGCAAACTCTTCACGCACCACCTCCGGTGCTCGAATAATTCTTAGACAACGTATGAGCTTTTAACCTGTCGCTTCACTGACTGGATGAAACTTGATTCTTTGGATGTCTGTTTCGAAATATTTGTTCAATGGCAATTTCTCTAAATTTTTGGTTGACATAGGGTAATGTTGTATAATACTGTTTCCAGTAAATTAAATCAGTTGTTCTTTCAAGCACTATACCCGGTAAATTGTCGAGGGTTAGTCCTGAAAAATTTCAATATTATAAGTATAGGTATAGATATACATATATATCATATAAATATCATATAAAATTGAGTCACATGCAACTAACCTAGTCTACATAACCGTATGGTAAACTGCAATTATTAGCAATCTTTCGCCTTTTAGGGACAACCTCGCTATATTGCTTCATTATTGGTTGAGTAACAACTTGGAAAGGTCTTTTTCGTTGGATCTTATGGGGATAGTTAACCTCAATTGGAGCGGGTGGTTGTTGCGAAAGAACAAATTCCTTCATTGCCTCATAGTTCAACTGTTGGCTTGTACGAGAGTTCAAAGTAAAACCTCTAATTTTTATTACATATTTTTTAACACCATCCCCTGTCAGCACACAGAATGCATAATTTTTGGGACCTCCTGCAATCCAAATAAAAAAAAAAAAGTTTATTTATGAAGAATAATAACTAAGCCTGCTCGACGAATAAGTATCATACCGCAAATGAATTCTATGATATAGGCACCTTCTCCGAATGCCTCCATCTCATCTCCCATCTGGCCTAGGAAGGGACCTGTTTCTATGGCAGGATCGCAGGGTCTTTCAACAAAAATTATCGAGTCTGTATCACAATACAGGCATCGGTCACCCAGCCTTTCAAGGTAAGAATAAAGAACCAGGCGGGCTTCAGCGGTGACGTGTGCGCTCAGAATGGGGTTGATGAAATCAGTATCGATTGCACTTTCCTCAATATATCCCCAGTTAACATATGCAATGTCGTCGCTTATGAAAGTTGAATCATTCACCTCAATCGCAGGATTCGTCAACAATTTGAAAAACTCGGCTCCCTCCTTTATAACAGATGTTTGCTTCTGGTTATTCCTCTGTCCAAACTTCCCCCAGAGGCTAAATTATCAAAAAAAAAATGCAATTAGGAAGCGAGTTTTTTTTTTCAACTTTTCAGAAAAAAAAAACTTACCTATTTAAACAAAGTTTTGCAAGAGATCTCAGTCCAGGATTTGGGGTTATTTTATCCATTTCCAAAGTAACGCCTTCTTTTTCTTCGAGTTCTTGGATAAAATGCATTTTTTCCTCATCTGACTTAATATTAGGAGGAAATCCCGATGCTTCCTGCTTTATTTTAATGAATGTATCGATATATTTCGCGAACAGACCACCCGATTTTGTTTCGATATTATATTTTGTTGAATTGTAATCCCAAACTTCGAAAATTTCTTTAATTTTATACCCTTTTTCGACTGCTTTATTTAGCTCTATGCACGTATATGTACCTATAACTTCTCTTTCTTCATCCGAATGCGTGCATGTACCGGGATTTCCTTGCATCGCACAAGTTTGGCATAGCGCGAATACTAGTTTATTGTTGACCTTCATTGGGAGTACCGGTAGATATAATTTTTTGGGGGGAAGGATTCTCACCTTCGCTACACCCGTTACATTTTTCAAGTCAGCAGGGATATCGTTTCCGATTAAAATTTTAGGGTGGCCAATGGGGTAAGTTCCATATTTATTGACGTACGGGTATAGGCTATTCACGTCAAGGTACCGAATTTTTTCGCCTTTATCGGGATCCACTTTAAAATACCTAAAGCAGAAAAAAGAACGATATTACTAATTTGAACTCTGGCACATTACCCAACCCTACCTTCTAATATAATTTTACTCACCGATAAAAATTTTCAGTGCGACCACCAAAAAATGCCTCGCGATTTGAGTAGATCGGAGTGGGTATCCTTGAATTTGTTATGTATTGCTTCAAAGTTGGATTTTCCGAGCATTCGTTGTATATTTCACACTCCCACTTTACTATCAAATGAGGCTTTTCGGGTAGGTTCTTCAAAAATTGCATTTTTTGCATAGTATTATTGTAGCGCATCTCCATTGTTTCGTATTGGTGTTTTCTACGGCCTAAGTTTATTTCGGATGTTTGGTGTGGAAAGCATTTCGGGCATCCATGAAAATAGCAGCCATGAATTTCTAATATTAGTGGTCTTATCGTTGCGGAACCCTCTTCTACATTTCCCAATTTTCTCATAGGAAAGGCAGGATGGAAACCGTCGACAAAATATTTTCCAATTTTCTTTTCCCATCCGCGGTATGCACTTTCCAATTCTATGGAATGGGTGTCTTCGAAGTATTTAATATATTTAACTGCCAGATTGGATTGGTTTTCGCGCATCCTGTACGCCTTAAACTGCATTAGCGGGATGGTATTCAACGGTAAAAAATTTGTTCGATAGGCTTTCATGCAGGCAGATGCTATTGTGGCAGAGCAAGCAAGCGGATCGATGCCGAGTAATTCTAGGAAAATTTGTCGGAATTTAATACAGGATTTGCGTAAAATGTTTACATCAGAAATGCAATATTTTTCTATTTCCTTTTTAAAATTGAAAACATAATTTTGGTTGTTTTGCTCCTGGTACCACTGCTGGAATTTTTTGCGCTCGTCGATCCCCATTTCATCTACCCCATAGTATTCTTCTCGTGGTAAGGGTCCATTGTAATTTTGATTTTCACAGGTGTTGAAGAAATGTGGAAAATATCCTTTTTCAATGTTTTCGATACCAAACATCTTCGGGAGGGCTGATAATTTGGCATGGAAAAAATTCAAACTATCCTTGAATTGTAAGCGCTCGTATTTCATCAGTATAAGCTTGGTTCCGTTTGTAATCAAAAACGGTTCCCACTTCAATTTTCTCACCATAAAATCAGCAATGAACTGATGATCGTATCCACCCCCATTATGAGCATATAAATATATATTTTGGAATTTTGGCGACTTTTTTGTTACAATATTAAAAAATTCACCGATCAATTCGTCGCCCTCCTTATCTTTTATTATATATTGACGCTGACCACATTCTGGACAGTCAACTCTGACATCGTCTTGGCCCATACATTCAGGACATTGTAATTGTACTACACATAAATTTGGTACATGTCGCCGAGCTGTATATTTGGGTGTTATTATTGATGGCTGTTCCTCCACGCGGCATTCAAAATCGAAAAAAAGGAATAAATCATTTGATTCTTTTGGTTTTTTTATAGGTCTTACAAAACAAACGTGGTCATATGGCACCTGCTTACCACAGTTCTGGCAAAATTTAAAGTCGCATTTATGTTTTTCATTTTTCAAGTTTTTTGTTGAATAAACTTTTTCACACTGGAAACAGAATTTGAGCCACTCGCAAACACTTTTATTTTTTTCATAACGCCCAGGCTCTTTATGAGTGCTATAACAAGTGGCTCCATAAAAATAGCGATTGCATGCCTGGCATCTAATTTTTTCATTGGTCGTGTTGCATGCGGGGGATTTCATGCATTGAGGGCACGATTCTTGACAATAATGGGCACATTTGTGATTGTAGCCTATATTACATCCTCTACAATAATAGTCGTACCCAAATGCCCCCTTCACACTGGCGATTACATTATAATGGTTGTTAAAATAAAATAAATCGATATATTTTGAAGCATCCGTCGCTCCTTTAAACATAATTTTTCGACCTTGCTTGTCGATACCGTCGAAGACAGTAATTTTATATTCCTTTAAATAATCTTGAAAAAGTTGAAGGGCTTCTATGCCACGACCAGTTTCTTCTAAATCAATTCTTGCGGCGGCGCATAAACGCTGGGCTTCATTGCGTTGAAAGTTATCATTTCTTGTATGGGTAATTTTGTTATAATACTTTGCTGCCGCATCCGAATCATTTTTGTTGCAAAGAGCCCTTCCAACGCAAATTGCACGGGGTAAACATAAGTTATCTTCCGGATTATTAATCACAAGTATGCTTTGTTTTTGAGAACAAAATTTATCGAAAGGTAATAGATCAAATTTGTTTCTTTTTTTACTATTTCCGTTACCGTCAGGCATTTTTACTTTTGTAACTTTTATGATAAAAGGTTCATCCGTCAAAAAGGTTCGATTGCTTTGCGTCACTCGCATAAACTGATTTAGGATGACATCTGTGGAAATTTGTTCCGGCGATCTGAATGAGATGAAAATGGGATTTTCCACCGATATGTTCCCCATCACGAGGCCTACCCTATCGTGAGGGTCTGTATCATTTTTTATATTATCATTTATAATCGCATCGAGGGCCTTCGATAAATAGTCTTCAGGATTTTCTGTACTTAGGTTTTCTTTCAATTTTATTTTGAGGGTTGTTGCATTCGTGGAAAATTGTTTAATGAATTTTGAGTTTGTTTCGAGTATTTCATAAGGAGGGTCTTCCTCTGTAAATGAAAAAAAAAAAAAAATCAGGCTAGAGCAATTTATTTTTACCCTCCGGTATGTACCCTAATTAAAAATGGTTTGAAAAAAAAATAATATTGAGTAGGTACCTAATTAGAGTTTGAAACGATACCGTTAAATGTTGTAATCGGTATCGATTTGTGAAACTGTTTATCTGTTAATAATGGGCAACACCTTTACAACTACTAATTGAGAAACTGGAATAAACGGGAGTTATTTAGAAAACTTCTTGGGGAATAGGTACATATGCCATATACATAAGGTATATCCGCGGCCTATTTCCACCAAGAAGGAGAAATGGGGAATAGACACTTTTGCCATATACATAAGGTATATCTGCGGCCTATTTCCACCAAGAAGGAGAAATAATTTTAAGGGAGCATATTTATATGCTTTGGAGGAAAAGATGATATTAGGATAATTCAGAATAAACTAGGGAACCTAAATAAGTATGTTATAGGTAAGCTATGGGGTTGGGCGGGGCATGGTTAGTGACCAACTCTATGCTGTATGCACTTGTGTATTGCGCTTATATTAGAATTTTAAAAACCCATGCAAAATAATCGGTTTATCGGTAACTGATTTTCACATCAATCTGGATATCTACTAATTATTAGCAAGTAACAGGTTTAAAACGATACCGATACTAATTATAGCACCTTTAGTAACAGCATCATTTCCAACTCTGGTACCTATATATTTTTTAAAGGTAATCAGCATTCAAATCAACTAGGGGTTAGGGTACACACTATAGTCCACCACCACCAAAGAAAAAAAAAGAAAAAAAACTTACCAACTGCACTTTGTCCCTCTTCGGGGTTCGGTTCAGCTTCAACTTCAACTACCCTTGGTACATCTTCAGGGTGTTCACCTTGCGAACCTAATACGACTTCGTTTTCAAAATTCCGACATTTTTAAAAAACAAAAATAGTCCGCGAAACAGAACTTAAAAAAATAATGGAAAAAAGTACGAAATGTAAAGAAAGTTTTAAAATCACACTAAAAGTATCAAAAAAAGTGAATAGCACACAAAACAGTTTAAAAAAAAAAAAACATGAAAAAAAAATTACGAAAAGTAACAAGTGTTCATAAAAAATCGCACCAAGGCAAACATAAATTCGGCTAAAAATCACTCTCGAATCACAAAAATAGTCTAACAAAAAACTTTGAACACGAACGGAACTTCAAGAAAACAGCAAACAAGCACGAAGTTTCACATCAAACAGGTTCGCTAAAGGATCGAAGCCTTTCTTATATTTCATCATCCTTAATCCTAATTGCCTTCTAGATCTTTTCATCACTTCACCACCAAATTCTTTTGAAAAAGCGTTTCCAGAAGAAAGTAATTTTTTTTTCAATTCTCTAAAAAATTACCCATGCTAAACGAATATGTGTATGTAGTACGATCTAGAACAATGTTACAGACGATCTAGAAGGATGAGACAGGCATTCGAGGATGCCATTAAAAAAAAATCATTAACACTGATGCAGTTCAATTGACCGATAACGGGATCGCTAGCAGATAATTATAATCAGTTCATCCTTAATAGTTCTTTTAAAAATGCGTTTCCAGAAGAAAGTAATTTTTTGCAATTCTCTAGAAAATTACCCATACTAAACAAATATGTGTAGTACGATTTAGAACAATGTGACAGACCACCATCTAGAAGGATGAGACAGGCATTCCAGGATGCCATTAAAAAAAAATCATTAACACCGATGCTGTTCAATTGAGGGATAATGGAATCGTTAGCAGATAATTTTTCAATTGCTAGTAAATTCTATGGCTCTATAATACATCGTTACTTGCATTTAAAATAAATACTTACATAAATAAGAATTCATTTTTTTTAATCAATGATGCTTGATACATATCATTATCACCTCGATCAACATTCAATTAATCAATAATCAAACACTAATCATCATTCAATCAATTAGTTAATTAATTAATTAATTAATAGTCATTCGTATCAACTCCAGAAACTTCTATCATTCTCTATAACTCTCGATATACACTATTCTATACACTATATACTCATTCTCCAACTACCCCATGCAGGTTGCATACTCTGTTCGCCGTTACCTATAAGTCACCTATAGTCCCACCCTTACTACTCGCGATGACATCCTCGACTGCTTTGAATGCCTTCTCGCACTCAGTCATCCATTTGATGCGCGTTTTTTCCACCTTTGCCATCTTTGCCTTTTGTCAAGTCGTACAAGGGATGCGCTAGTGTGGCTAAATTAGGACAAAACTTAGGTAAAAGTTAACGAGTCCAGTGAACGATTTTACTTCTGTGACTGTCGTTGGCCTTGGCGCGTTGATAATGGCAGCAACTTTGCCTGGAGTTTTTGAAATCCCACGTTTATCGATCGTGAACCCCAGAAACGTAACTTTGTCGGCGAAAAACTTGCATTTTCGCAGATTCAGACGAATGCCATGCTCTCGACACACTTGAAATACTAACTGAAGATTTCGCAAATGTTCTGCTCGATTATGTCCGGTAACTAGCATATCATCGTGTACTTTCTTTACTGGCAAACCAGCAAATACTTTGTCCATAAACTGCTGCCATTCAGCAGGTGCCGGTGCGACTCCGAACTCCATTACAGTTGGGCGGAAGAGTCCCTTCTACGTATTCAAAACCATCAGCATCGAAGACTCAAATGATAATGGCATATGGTGAAATGCTGTACGTACGTCACACGTTGAGAATTCTTCACCAGCAATATTTGAGAATACCTCCTAGTGCGATGGGAACAGATGTTGAGTGGAGTACAACTATTTGTTGAGAGCACCGTAGTCACCACATAAACATACTTCACCATTCTCTTTTAAGTACTGGAACGACTGGCGATGCCCACTCGGAATACGCTACCTTGACCCATTTTCCTTCGCGGACCAAACAATCAATTTATTTATCAACGCGATCCCAGAGAGCCAAAGGAACAACTCGAGCACGTTGAAAGACAGGTTTTGCGCCAGGTTTCAGGTGCAGAT
>FIZV01051100.1:0-12402 GCA_900050545.1 Trionymus perrisii | reverse complement strand
GGAAACAAAAACCCCGAAAAAAAAAAAAATAGAAAAAAAAAAAAAAATTTTTTTTTTTTTTTTTTTTTTTTTTTTTTATTGAAATCAAAATAGATTTTCTAGCGAAAAAATACCTGTGAAGTCATTTTGAGGAATTATTTCGCCGATGACGTTTTTCAATAACGTAAAATCATATTTCACTCTTGTGGTGAGATCCGCAATAGTTCTTAGTAATATTTCACGTGGCTGATTGACAGTCTGTTTACCAAGGGCATCCTAAAATTTATAACAATATTAAAATTGCACGTGTTTAATATTTAAAATACAAACAAACACAACCAGTACCTTCAGCCAACCGGTAAACGTCTTATTGCCACATCTTGGACCCCATATTGACGAATACAACATGAACGGCGAAGCATCTACGTTCTCATTCCGTATTGACGCGATTTTTTCCAAATGAGTAACACAAGTCGGTAATTGCAATAATAACCTGCGCCAAAATAGTATATAAATTGAAATTTCCACCAAAAACGAATTCAGTTTTCGTATCATCAAAGTATTTACCGCCAAGCAAGAGAAACGCAATACTGCAAAGCGCATAATATACTGTACGAATTTTTATCGTCTTTGATGTCAATTTTCTTGGTAATATAAATCGATTTGACCACCGTAAACAGAGCCTCGATCAGCTGGTAATAGCTCAACTCATCAGGATTACCGAGCAAGAAATTAACAGCCTAGTTCAAAATTAATTTACATTAAAATGCGTTTTATTGCAATCACGGATGAAAGGAATAATCTTTACAACTTACCAAACCGTCTAGTTTAGGTATCTCCTGACAGTTGAATTCAGGTGACGATAGGTTATAAAATAACGGTTTCATAGAACTTTCAATCGGTACGTATTTACGGTAATTATCTTCGAGCGTCTTCCACGGGCATTTACTGTCGTCTACTTTCATCATTTTAATCGTATGTGCTCCATGTAAACCACCACCCAATAAGTTCCATTGTACCTTTGAAAAAAAAATGTTATATGTCACAAAACGTTCAACTGTGAATATCAGGTTTCCCTATAACAATTACCTGCTCCAAAAGGAACGAAGGCGGGTCATATAAATGTTTCATTATATGATCAAAGAACAATAATAGCCTGGAGACGTGGAAGAACTGAGATTCTTCACATATTGGCTGCGGCAAATGGCCAACACGAACGATGCCTTTGGCGGTTATCAACAGAGCAGCTTTTTTCTGCATGAATGTCAGGAAATTGAACAAAAACAACAGTAGTTGGGCGTGTTCCAAGTTCATATCTATTATCAAAATTATTGTTAGGCTTCGTTTGTCAAAAATACATCTTGACATAAAATGAATACATTACAAACCTTCGTATGAAGCATCAGCAGGCTGAGTTTTGGTAATATGTTCCACCAAAGTATGAATTACTCTATTCCAAATATTAGCACATGCGGTTTCTTTATTCGGTCGCATGATAATTATCTGATATAAAGAACAAAACATTTTAATTAATTGAAACGTTGACTAGAAATTGATTGGAAAAGTGATATAATATGTATTATATAGTACTTGTGCTAAGACTGATAAAGTTCTTGGATACACCAACAACGGCCAAGTTATAGCATTCGTATCGTATGGATTAACTTCTAGATACGTCAGTAAGGTATTTTGCAGCTCTTCGGTTAAAATATTTCGGGCTAATAAGTTGTGGGTGAATAAAGTCAACGACGAGGAAAAATTCATAAAAAGGAAATTCAAACTCAAACTGTAATAACTGCTGAGTAAACCTACGATAAAAAAAATATATATATAGAAATCAATGCTAAGATTAATACTACGTTTCCTTTCATCACTATCCAGCATTACCAGTTTCGCGATCAAGATCCCTAATAAGTCCAGCCAACACAATAACATCGATCTCAGCTAACGAAGAATTCACGTAATTGAATATGTACTGAGAATTGCACATGACAAAGTGATTGTTCATGAATTGGAAAATATTTCTAGCCACAGTCATGTACTGAAAATAACCAGAATTAATATCCATGTTCAATTTGGAATATGAAGAAAATATCTAAATACTCACTCCTGATGGCTCTCCTTTCTCGGGAATAATCGATGTAGCAGGATCGATATTCTGATTATCTTTATCATTTCCTCCTTGTGCATCCGATGATTCACAGTCAGCATTGCCATTCTTGACATTTTCTAGATTTGCAACCGAAGATAACGTTTCTTCGAACCAATGTCCGAGAATAGGTTCGCTATCGTCGTCTGAAATATTTTGTCGAATTGTTTTACATTTTGAAACTAATACGATATTTTAGTACAATTGTAAAACATACCATCTTCTGTTGTACTATCATCTGGACAACTGACAATGTTATCGTCTGAATCTTCATAGTAGGTAGTTGAGCCGGAAGCGGCGCTGTATGTGTCTCCATTTGAATTGTGTTTATGTGCTCTTTTCAAAGAACATCCCTGAAGAAACACATTAATCAATACGGGAAAGTTTTCATTTGAAATTTACGTTCAAAGATGCATTACTTTTCGATAAATAATCGGAGTAAGGATGAAGAAAAAATGGATTAATCCATCAGCAACTTCGAAAATTTTGGCAACTCGTTGCAACGCAGTGCAACTAACTAATATGTCCAGTTTGGCTGGTGTAATCGCAGAAGAATCGTGTATTTCTACGCCAGCATCTTCGAAAAGAGACGTTACCAAGTTCAATGCTTGCGATGTTAATGCCAGAGATAAGACACTAAATCCAGCTTGCCTAAATAGAGTAAAAGAACTGACGTTAAATACCGATTATTAATTTAGAATTACAGCATCGCTAACTTACACTTTCATGAGACCACTACGACTAGAATCTCTCTCCTTTTGTTTACAAGGAGATTTACTTTTATCTTCTTTGGTAGATTTCTCGAGACATGTTATTTGTCCACTAATACCGCTTATCAGAAGCCAGGATCCAAGTAAAATGTGATTTTGTAAAACCTACAGTACAATGAACAAATCTTCAATTTCGTCATCTCTGATTTTTTATTGAGAAAAAAATTCATCAGCACTTACGTGTCCGCCAGCTCGCGTTGAATTCTTGATAACGCTAGAAACATGATTAAAAATCACAAGAGCCTTTTCTACAACAGTTGCGGCCAAAGCTTCGCTGTTTTCTTCGTCAGTTTTAACATTCAGTGTAGAAGTTCCTAGAATGTAAATCATCGACTGTTTACGATTTATTCCTAAATTCACATTATCACACAGAAATAATTATAACAACCTGAACTTGTACCGCCGATATTAGCTGTTGTTGTTGACGTTTTAGGAGATATCGATGATGATAAACCTAGTATGTTGATAGCTGTTGATACAGATACAGCCGCGTATAAGCAGGATACCGTAAGAGATGAAAGTTTTCTCAACTTCGCATCCGTTAAAGGTTCCAGTACAGGTAAGGTTAGAGTGCCCCAAATAACCGAAATGTCATTAACTAGGGATGGCAAACTGTAAAGAGAAACGCTCATTAAAATACGTATAATGAAATATAGCAATACAATGAACTCTCGGTAACATACCTATGACGTATTAGAGATGCTTCGTTGAAATTACTAGGCAATGAAAATACGCCAGTTTTCATAAATTCTTTCTGTTCGTGAATGTATCTTCCGATGAAAGTAAGATTAAGACAAATATCGATTAGAATATCTCCCGCTTGCAACGATTGCAGACTAGCGATATTTTCTTGAATAAAATAGGCCTGAAACTGCATTGATAAAATTAGCTCATATAAGTTAAACCAGTAAAAAATTCCATCTTGAAAGCTGAATCATACCTCATTTTGTTTAGAAATGTCCATCGTGATACAACTATCATCTTGATTAGTTTCACTAACAGGTGATTTAGCTTCCGAAGGCAAACTGTGTAACGGTTTTGAAAGTTGTTTCAGAATGGTGTTCGATAAATCATACCGTACAGGCTTTCCTTCGCTGGTTGATATGTTACCGTTTTCTTTTAAATTCTCCATATCTACGAAGGATAGGAATTAGTTTTTCATTTTTCAATTCATTATCGTACAAATGAATTATAATTACTCGGCATAGATGTCTTTATGTGATGAGGAAGTTTGGCATTTTTCATCAAAGCGGCCAACGCGAATTGTTCGGTGCGTTGTAGTTGACTAGTGGCTGTGCATAGAGCCTTAATCGGTAATAGGAGTTGTTTAAACGTCAACGTTGGCGAAGTAGTTTCATTACTGTCGACGTTCGAGACGAGATTTTGGCTTTTCAACCGAGTTATCAAATAAGTGAGAAGAATGTGACAAGCTTTGTTGTATAATTCAACTTCTTCGCGCGAGGCTAAAAAAAAATAAAGTAGCAGATTTGTTCAAGTTGTTCGAAACGAAGCATCAAGTACACATCAAGTTCAAGCCTACCTGTCGCGATACCAGAGCTGATATAATCTGCAGCCAATGTACAAAACGTAGAATAAAATGCTTCGTATTTCTCATTATGACGTAAAAGTTCTTGTTCGCTGTGAAAGTAGAAAACAGAATTAGGAAAACCCAAAGAATATATATTCACGAGGTTTTGTTCAAATAGTGGAGCATGATATCGGAACATTTTGTAAGCTTTCTGTCGATATGTATACGAGGATATAGGGAAAATACAAACAAGGTACAAATATTTACCTTGAAATGATCGAGTTGACTAAATTAGCGACGTCGTTTTTATTAAAAGACCCATAAGAAGCAGATAATATCGGCTTCACCATATTACACCACTCAACACCGCCGCTAAACGCCGCCATGACGTTAACGGTAACACGTATCTTTGAAACTTATTCGTACACACTATGCACCGCAATTCATCACGAGAGTAAATCTGTAATTTTTGACAAGTACAATTATGAAAACAACACAAATTATTCACAATCAAAACAATTGCTTGCTTTCGAATCTCCTAGAAATTGATCAAAATTCAAGTATCATTCCAATATCTGCGTTCAATGTTACCAACATTCTATTAATTTCTCAATCTCAAAATGTAACTTACAGTGTAGCCAATATCAAATTCATTGAAGTATTTATTTACCTATGAGGTAGTTATTAGTTGGTTATTACCATCGTTATTACTTATTACGCGTTTGCATTTTTTCGTCATTTTTAAATTTTAATGAAATTTATAATTTAATGAAATACGCGGTGCGCGCGGTGAAATTAAATTTTCATTATTAATTTTATTACCTACTACATATTATTATTTACTTGTATTATTATGAATTATGATCAATTGAAATTTTGTGAGAAGAATAGTGAAAAGACTGAATTAAAAACACTAACATTTTAGTTAGTCCAAACTCCAAAGCTCCAAACTCCGTTGCCATTGCCCCCATGAGCTATCACGAGCCAGGAAGATACTTATCTATTAGATAGAGACAAAGCTGACAACTGCTAAAGTTTCCAAAATCATTGTTGAATTTTTACCCATCTTTGATTGAAAAGAGAAATAAATAATAATCATTTATTTTGAAAATAACATTACAATCATTTATTAAAATTACAGCGTTTTCACGTGAAGAGAATACAATAAATTCAAGAAATGTAATAATTTGTAAAATTAAATCACATAAATTTTTTATAAAAGAGCGCAGAAATGAGATACGAAGGAAAAGTACAGAACGTAGTTACAAAATTTACAAAGAATAAATTATTTACATGCAAGGAACTACAATATTTCGTTGTGCATTTCTGTGAAAAGAAGCATCGTTATATTGACTCAATACGAAGGAAAAATGACTGTCGCTTTTTTAAATTTATAAATTACAGGCCTATAGTAAAAATAAACAAAGAAAAAATTAGGTATTTTCAATGTAATAGAAATCACTATAACACCAAAAGGTAACTTTGAAATATATTTCACCTTAATATTCGCATAAAAGTATATAGGTATTTGAGACAATCACGAGTTCGAAAAAAATAATAAATAAATAATATTAACGTAAAAATAAAGAAGAATAAAAAACACTTTCCAAGGTATAAAATAGAAAAAATAATAATTTTGTTGCTATCATTATTTCTTAATTACCTACCTATTTTAACAGTTAATTGTGGAGTTTAAAATATATTTTCTTCTCTTAAATGAAGTAGGCCTAAAGAAACAACCTTATTTTAATAAGCCTGACTATACTTAAATTCGTCGTAATACTGCAATCATTATTACTTTTTTAAATTAAATAATAAATACAAATAAAGCAAAAAATTTATCAGTAGAAAATAAATACAAAGTCATTTTTCAGTTGACAGTTCGAGACTTGTGGTGGCGTGATATAATTTTAAAAATTATTAACATAGAGGAATCATTGCTGCATAAGATTACATCAACAATAAATAAGAAGATGTAAAACGGTAGAAGTAATTCATCAACTTCGAGCATTTTATACGTTTTTAAAATTTTTCTTTAGTTATTATAGGTAACTTATTTTTTTAAAAGCAACAACGACGTGTTAAAAATAAAACGCATTATAAAGTAACTAAATATACCCACTTTCGAAATACCCTTAGGATATTCCTTAATTCCAAGTAAACTAAATAAAACAATACACATTTACGGTTTATTTATTGGTGTTGGAGATGCTGAGCAACTACGACTCAGTGTTTTACATGGATCAAGTTGTAACGAAGATTTTGATGAAGAATCTGCAGATTTCGGCATGTTCCCGTCTTTTTCTGGAGATGGTGTAGGACATCGTCTTTCACAAGTAGGTACAAAACCAGTTAAACTATTCAAGGGTATTCTGTATAGTCTAAATGGTCGTGTTTCGGGTGACACTGTGGAGAAACAAATCACATTTGTAAAAATAAAAAATGAATGATCTACGACCAAAGAACAAAATAATCCTATGCTTACAATGAGGAGATAGAGGAGGAGACACACTTTGATCCTTTTCAAGCTTTTGATCTAATTGTAAACGTTCAGTTTTACTTTGAAAGAATTCAGGTGCAGTGGTGGCAAAAAATATATCATTCTAAAGACACCAAAAAATGAATTTTAATAATTTGATAAAATATTAGAAAATTGAAAATATATATTTTTTTTTACATTACCTACCTTGCTAGAAATTAGTGTAAGCTTGGGCATGGACATGGTTTGCACTAGATTACCATTAATAATTAGACGTATTTCCATCGAGTCAGTGGTGAATGCAATAATATAGGGGAAGGTACATACTGGAAATAATTCAAAAATGTGAATACAAAATTTTTATATCGTTAGGTGAGTACAGGTAAAATTCAACTAACCAATAGCTGCTGGTATAAAATTCCAGAAAAAATCAAACTCTGTGGTTGATTTACCATCTAAAGATATTTTTTGAAAATGGCAAACATCTGAAATTATAAATGAAATAGTTGGAACGTACTTAATGTACCTACTTCTCAATATTGAAAAAAAAACTCATTCAGCCCAAAAAAAAACATATAGGTACTCACTGTTATAACAAAGTAATAATTCGGGCTCTTCATCCTCGTACAAATCCATAGCTGCAATTAAGTGAGCTTTACAACCATCGGGAACTGAATAAAGTTTATGCGTTTCCCCGTTTCTTTCATTAATGAGATCAAATTGGTGTCTGTATCCCACGCAAATCGAATTATCCGTAAAACCGCCAGCTGAGCCTGACATAGAAGAATCTACCAATGTGATTAGCGAAGGTTGTTCGGTAACTTGAATTTCCTGTCATCATCAAATAAAAATTAATTTCACTTTTGAAAATCCTGATTAAAGTTTTGGCACAAAATTTACCCTAATGTATTGGAAACCTTCCACCGTATCAGTATCGCTAGCGGGACACCAAGCTGTCCAAGCTGCCGAATGTCTCCATTGCATTAAAAGTAATCGTCGACCCATACATACGACCTAAAAAAAGTACATTTCTTTATTTTGCAGGTCAACGCAACACGGCCTGCAACTTTAGATTTTTCTTAGGTATAGCGATGAGGTTTCCCTAAAGGGGAAGGACGGGGAAGGGGGGTTGAAATTTTCAAAATGTTGAATGCGAAAGCGAAAATGCCCCCTCCCCCAAATTAATACTTTTCAAAAAATTGGGAGATCTTTTCCTAAAAAACTGACGTTTTTCTCTCGGAAAAATTGAGTGTTTGCTTTTGCGACACAATTAAATGAGTTCGATACCTAGCACCTACATATTTGAGAAAAATTTTTTTAACGAAAAAATTAATATTAATATTTTTACGCCAAAAGAATTCAATGTTTTTTTTTTTTATTCCAGAAAATTTGAGAAATTTTTTTCCAAAGAAATAAAAGAATGAGAAATGTTTTCTTCAAAGAAATGATTTTTTTCTGCCAAAAATTTATGATTTCGAGAATTGAATTTTTCTGCTACATTTTAAGAAGTTACTTTTATTGGAAAAGAATTGAAAGATTTTTCTCCAAAAAATTGAGATTTTTTTCCTCCAAGTAAATGAGTTTTTCTTTTCTCCAAGGAATTAAAAAAAATTCTGATTCGAAAAAAAGGGAAAATTTATTTTTATTTCAAAATAATTTATTGTTCTTATTCCAAAACAATGACGAAAGGTTCTCCCCAAAAAAATTAAAATAAAAAATGAAGAGTTTCTTTTTTTCAAAAAATTTAGAATTTTCATTTTTTTCTCCCAAGAAAATGAAAAAAAAATCGGCTAAAAAGAAATTAATTCTAAAAATTGAGATTTTTTTCCCCAATTAACTGCAAATAATTCTAATTCTAAAAAAATAGGAAGTTCTTTTTTTCAAGAAGTTGAAAAAAAATTTTAAATCCTAAAAAAATGTATTTTTTTTCTCTGTAAGGATATTGACAATTTTTTTCTGCCAAGAAATTTTGATAATTTTTCTTCAACATCTTGAGAAGTATTTTTATCTGTACCTACCAAAAGAATGAAATGATTTTTCCCCAAAAAAATGAAAGGTACTCCTCAGAAAAATCAAAATCTAAGATTGAGAGGATATTCTCGAACTATGCAAAATGATTAAGTACCTATGTACTTTTTTCTACAAAAAATTTTTGAGAAATTTTCTTCAATATTTTGAGTAGTATTTTTACTCCAACAAAATTGATATTTTTTTGACATTTTCATGTCTTTGCTTTGGCACACAACGGAAAAAACGTTATGTAACGAAAAAGTCACAAAAACGTGACGAAAAAATGTGACGAAAAACGGTCAAAAAATTGTAAAAATTACCAAAAAATTAGGTTGTACTCGTATACCTTTGTTAACCAAGCTCTGCTCTACTCACTTAAAAGAATTTAATCGAGGAATATTTTTACTAAAAAAAAAATAGTTTTTTTTTCTTCAAAATTTCATCGAGGAATATCTTCTTTTAATTTGAAAAAATTAGATGTTCTCTCCAAAGAAAATTGAGATTTTCTATTACTTCGAATAATTTTTTTTTTTTTCATGATAATAAAAAAAAAATACCGAATGAATAAAATAAGTATTTTTTGCCTAAAAAAAAAACAAAAAAAAAACAGGTTTTAGAAAACTAAGTCAAGCTTAGGTACAAGGGTGTGTGTATTGCGTAGCCTTTTTCGTCCCAAAGAATATTCGAATCATAAACTGAAAGTAATAGTGTATAGTGTGCTACGCACACTAAAAAAAGAACTGATATCCTCCAAAAAATTCTCCTAAAAAGAATTAATACACGGTCCTCTCCCTCGTGAATGCAAACTAACACTCCGTAGGAAAAAAACTACAAAAAAATATGGCGTGAAATCACAACAAATAGTAAGAAACGTTTCTGATATACCTAAAATAAATAACCGCCTCTCTTACTACCCTTGATTAAAATAAAATTTAAAAAAAAGTAGAGTACGAGGTAATAAAGTGTTTTGATATAGGCCACATAAAAAACGGCGTCTCTTTTGAGAACTGTGTAAATGACATGAGTAATTATTATTGGGCCATAAGAAAATAAGTTTCAACAATTTTTTTTTTTAATGGAGAGGACACAGTCTCTTTATGAAGAAATCAAATGCGTAGTTCAAGTATAAATTTTAGAGACTGTGTCCTCGCCATTTTTCAAAAAAAAAATGTTGAAACTTATTTTCTTATAGCCCAATAGGTAATATGTTGTAGCGCCTTTGGTACGTAGTACGTAGCTACGTACATGTACGAACGTGTTATACGTACGTCTACGTACCTACCTACCTATTCCTTACCCCCCCACTTTATGAGCTATGCAGTACCTACCTATGTACGTGATTTGTATCAATATTAATATTCATAGGTATCTGTACCGGCTATGCATTAACATTAAGTACCTACGTAAATACACTATATCGAAATTCGAAAAGTTGTTACAAAAAGTGGCGACAGTGACAATACTGTTTTTTTTTCACAAATTAATCTTGAAATTTTTTTTCAAATTTGCGATTTTTTTCCACGTTGAAGTGAAATTTGTATTAAATTCGTGGTGTATCATGCCAAACGACGTACCGCAACAAAACAAACACAACAGCAAATTAAACTACGCATCCCACATTTTTCGGAAACATCTCCAGAGTTGTGGTTCGCAACGGCGCAGGCTATATTTGAAACAAATGCGATAGTTCATGAAAAGGTAAAGTTTTCCCACCTCCTACAGAGTTAGGAGATGCCGCAATTAGAACGAATCAGCTCAATTACCTATACGGGGTGCGCCAACTCTCGCTACATCATATACACATGCAAAAAAACGACTCATGGAGGCATTCGGTGATACCGAGGAAAAAAAACTTCAGAAATAATTGCTGAATTCTGCCACGATTATCGAAACGCAGCCAACCCGTATATTAGAAAAAATTCACACCTTAGCAGGTACGTCATTCGCCGATGCGGTTATTAAAGAAATTTTTCTTTCTCGCATCCCCATCGACACACTTATCGCAATTACACCTAGTATATCGTTGTGACTCGACAAACTGGCCAGACAAGCCGACACCACACTAGAGCTCCAGCGTCGTAGCAGCATGTGTGGTGCTAATAACTTAAGGCCGTGTTTTCCGTGGCATCTGGCCAAAATGTACCAGCTCCAGTCCAGGCTCCGGTCCAGACCGCAGTGGATTCGTTACCACTCAACGTCGCGCCGTTACCAAACTCAAGTCGAGTTTCCCCATCAACAACCTTCAGTCCTTCACCAGAAAAATCTACCAATGAGCTATCAACTGATGAGCTCACCAAATCGTCATCGTCATTAATCCTAGACAAATCAACTAATACGCCTTCGCTCCCACCAGCTTCACTGGAAAGTATTTGTGAAAGTCTGAAAGTTTTACATGATAAATTTGGTAGGTTGATTTTTTTTCTACTTTACAACTTTGCAGTCAATTTATTCATTGTTTTGTTGCTTAGATGACTTACAAAACAAAATTTTGAAATCCAACACTGGAGCAGTGGCGTAGCCAGGATTAAATTGAGGGGGGGGGGTCTGAACTGAACAATTATTATGGGGGATATGAGAGTCCAGAGGAGGGGGGTACAAGTAATTTTTTTTGAAATGATTGGAATTTTGAGAATAGGTAAGTAATATTTCAAAAATTCAAATGACCATATTAAGCAGTACCTTACTTGGTCCTACATATATAATAATTTATATACCTATTCCCATAAAGTTTTTCTTAAGGAGCATATTCGTACATTTAAAAAAAATCGAAGTTGCCAAGGGGGGTTCAGACCCCCTGGACCCCCCTTAAATACGCCACTGCACGTGAGTAGTGGTTCCAAAAACCAAAAATCGAAATCCGCTTGCATCCAATATGAAAAAAGTAGGCAGCCCCCGAAAACAGATAAAATATTTAAGTTACCGCGAAAGAATGAAGCTTTCAACAACATCTGAAGCAGATATGGAGAAACGTAAGAGGATTACTGAGCAACAAACAGTACGAGAAGAACTTGATGAGAATTTTCATCTTCTATTAGGCCTACTATAGTATTTGTACTATATACTAACTCTTTTTCATTTTTTCTAGTAACTATTTATGAAAATTGTTTCCCAGAAAGTAAAAAGTGTTAAGACGAAAGTGAAATTCATTTTGAATGAAACGTATTCAGGAGAAGTTTCACTTTTATTCAACCTAACTGGAAGTAAGTAATACCAATGACCCGCCTACAGCCCCCCCCCCATTCATCTAGAGGGTCAATTTTTGCTATGTGTACATTGTACAATGGGTTGGTGCCCTAGATGTGCCTTTTGGTAGTTTTGACCTTTTGACCCCTTTTGACCCCCCTCCAGGTGGGAAAATGTTGATTTTTTAACGTTTTTTGGCCCGTTGACCAGCCTACAGCCCCCTAATTCATCTAGAGGGTCAATTTTTGCTATGTACAATGGGTTGGTGCCCTAGATGTGCCTTTTGGTGGTTTTGACCTTTTGA
>FIZV01051084.1:0-11517 GCA_900050545.1 Trionymus perrisii | reverse complement strand
TGCATTTGTATACCGCGCTCGAAGTGATTTTTTTTTAAACTAGAGTAGTTCCTGTTTCTCTCACAAAATCGTTTGGAGCGCTGTATACCAATGCATCATTACAGCGCAGTGGTAAATAATCGCTTTTGAAAATTTTTCATTTTTGACAAGGGCTGTTTTTGTAATGAAGTGTTCAGTATTGTAATAAAATCGGAAAATTGAACTTTTACTTATGCCTATTTATTTATTTTTTCGTCAAAGCTAGTTTGAAATTACCCACAAAACATTGGGGTACCGCTTTTAATTGAAATTCTTCAGTTACATAAATCTTAAGCTGCAGCAATTAATTTAACAAAAAGGGAGGAAAATCGTCCAAAAAGAATTTAATTCAAAGGTCTCCCAGGGCGATGTTTTCACCTTGGGAAATATTACAATTTTCATCAATTCCCGAATCACCCATCTCCATTACGTGCCCTGCTTCGCCTCATAAAAGCTGCATGGACGGTGAACCATCTATAAAAGAGATTACAAAACCTCGAGGCGGAGTATTCCACCGAGGTGAATATTCATGGGAAAAAAGCTAGGTACACAAATTTCAAACAGCTCGAATGCTTTTACGGGATTAAACTTTTTTTTCGCAAATCGGCGCGCCGCATTGTGTACAAAGCATTCGCAAGATTTAGGTACAAATAATTTTGCCAAATGAAGGCATCATATTTCCCAAGATTTATAATTTTTGCAACAAGATAAATCGGTGGCTGAGGCGCGAGGCGCACAGTGTTACAAATTTAATTTTCTAAATGCTCAACCACGCGCTTTCAGCTCATCCCGTCGTACGCGTGGGGGTAGTTTAAAATTCAAAACCAGTAAAACGACGTCATCGAGCATTGTTTGAAATTTATTCGGTAACTTTTATGACGCGTTGGGCGTACGTATTAGCAAAATTACCCACATGTTTTGGACCTTTTTCTAACTCACATAAAGTAAAGTACCTCAGTAGGCAAGTTAGATGAAAAACTCACTACCTTAACTAAAAGTATTATAATATAGACATCGATCTGCCTCTTGGACCACCCCCGGACACCCGGGTATCAACTTTGGCGCACCATGCACCTCTCTGGTCAACCGAAAAAAATAAACCAAGAAAACACTTACTTCATCTTCGTTCTCTCCTAATTGCGAATAGGAAGCGCAGTCTTCACATACTTTCATTTTACAACCGAAACATATTCTCGAGTAATCCTCCGGTTTGAAGCTTTTCAGGCACACACGACATGATCCAGCTCGTCTTCCAGGTTGCTCCTTCGAACTGCGAAAAAATAATAACGTTTTTATTAGTATAATTTAGTACCCTTTTAACTATAGCTCGTTCATTTCGTTTTTGCACAGCAATACATCAACCTTAACATACTATATCATGTAGAAATGATGGAACGGAAGCCGTATACAGGGTGCCCCAAGTGCCGGCTATGTCTTCCCACCTCAAAAACAGCAATACTTTAATTCAACGAAAAATTACAAAAAAATTTATACAGCGTGTTTCAGGGTAGAAGTAAAGCCTTCCAATCAGAAACTATGCAACACATACTGATTCTATGTAATAATGTTTGCCTACCCTCTGGAAAGCAGGGGCAAAGTTATGGGCTTGGAAAAAATTTCTTTTTTGATTTCGTTCGGAATTTTCGAGCTTGCGTCACGCGAGTACCACGATAGGTAGAAAGTTGCACTCTGCGGCACTGAATCGAAAATTTTGTCTAGATTTTTTTTCTATTTACTTGATCACGTTGCCAGGTGAACAGGGGGAGCTGAGTGTTTGGGAAGTGATTGATCTCTTCGAGTTTTTTCAAAAAATCATGAAAGTTTTTCCTATTTACAAATTATTTTTATTCATGCTTCTAAGGTAAATGCACCAGTAGTGGATCGTGCTCTAGTAGTGGATCATTAGTGCACTAAACAGCTAATATTAAGGTTTCTCAAGGTGTTGGGTTGGCGACACTGGCGTGACGTCAAAGAGTAACATATGTCCATACCTTGAAACGTTTACCATGACTTAGAATGATAACAGCAAGTGTCAATATTTTTTTGAAATTTCATTGCGGGGACGAGAAAAAAATTTACGTAATTTTTAGCAATAAATCATAAACAATTTTTGCATTACTTTTTTGAACGTTTTTATTGACATACACTCCAAAATTCAACAAAAATTAGTGATCAACTACTGGTGGATCAACTAATAGAACATAGAAAAAAAGCATGATCCACTACTGGTGATTTTGAATTGTCAACTTTTTAATTTTTTATTTTTTACCTAAAAAGTTTCTAACTTTCAACAGAAGTGGATCTTCAAATATAGTGAATTTACCACAATTTTTAGTGCAAACTGCACTTCATTATCTCTGTTTTTCAATTTAAAAAAAATTAATAGCGTTCTTATTTTCTTAGATGTGTCCACTACTGGGGCGTTTACCTGAAAAAAGTTAAATTTTTCCAATGGCGCAATCCCCGCCCTTTATCTCTAATGGTTCAAAAAATAATTTTTTCATTTTTTCTGAAAATTTTGAAATTTTTGTTTCATTTACTCAAGTTTTTAATCGAATTTTTGGAAGCATGAAGTTCGAGCTTGGGCAAAATCAGAAACAATTTTTTTTTCGAAGTCCATACCTTTGCCCCTAAAATTTGAAAAGTAGGCAACCATGCATACCTACTTGAACTCAGGATGGTTTGCCTACTTACTGGTTTAAAGGAGTGACATCAGTTGTAAAGCACCCTGTATAAGCCCAAAAGTTATATTTTTCAACGTGGGATGGGGTTGTTGTTAAAAAGTATCCTGTATACTGACTATATGAATAAATAAATGAATAAAATAAAGTCTTTTGATCGGTATAAAAAAATTAATTTTTTGGGACATCCTGTATATCACCAGCACATTTCTAACAGAAAATTTCTTCGCTGTACGTCTGCGTTACGTCGTCTATGGTTAAGTTAGCGTTAGGTACTGTTGCTTTATTGCATTTTCCCACATCAATGCATACACGTACGTTCCGTCTACGTATCGTATACCGCGTTGTCATCCTCATAGATGAGATTACAAATACTAATGCGTTTTTCTTGCATATACGTACATAGACGGTATGCACATATCATCAATTTTCACGTATATACAACACGTATATAGTAATTATTAACCCTCAAGGCGCTTTATGCAATTTGCATCACTGCGCTGCACGAGTATATGCACACTGCATAGCCCAGCCGGGCTGTGGAAAATTCAGTATCTTTCCCTATCGGAGCCCATGCATTATAATTGTAATTGGTATACGCGCGCAGTGACTCCACTCCGCGATAATACCGCTCGTATGCAAATTAATAATACACCAGACGATTCACTATCAAAAACATTAACGCTGTTTAGCTTATATTTTACCAGCACTTGGTTATTTTTTTTTCACTCCCTGGAAAGTATTTAGTCGTATTTCATCGAATACGACGACGACAACAGTCGACGGTGCTCGACGAAATTATATAGGCGTGCAAGTGTCATGAATGAGTATATTTTTCAGCATTTTTTTTTTAGATTCTAACGCAACCTAGTTCAATTATTTCATTAAAAATTTCTAGAAATAATTACGAGTAATTTTTCTTTTTTAAATGTCACTTTACATTTGCGAAGCTGAATAAATTTTACGAAAAACCAGCGAGGATAATTTTTGAAAAATATTTGTAATTTTGTTTTGGCGAGAATTTTGTGAACTTTTTCCAAGTTTGAAAAGTAAAAAAAATATTTGTAAAACTTATCATTTTTTTTTAATATCGTTAAATTTGGTTTTACAAAAATTTCCCCACTTTTCAAGAATTGTAAAATGATAATATTTAGAAAGTTCTGACGTCAAAAAATTAATGACATTTTTAAGTTATACTAGATGAGCTGATTGGCCAATTTTATTCCAAGAATAATCACAGGAAAAAGTTGAACGCTTCCAAAAAAAAGAAAAGGAAAATTGAGAAAATTTTGCAAACTATTGGCAGTTTTATCTTTATAAAAAATTTATATCTTTTCAAATTTTTTCAGAATTTGATTATTAACAACCCCTTCGAAATGAAAAAATTTTAGAAAAATTTTATCTTACTAAAATTTTGAAACGTTTTGAAATTATGGAAATACAAAATATTTACCATGAATTTTTGCAAAAATTTTCAGTTTATAAATTTAAATTTTAGCAAAATTTTTAAAATTTAAGTTTAACTTTTAGTAATTTTTTAAAAGTATAAATTTTAGCAAAAAATTGAAAATTTTAAACATTTGAAAATCAAGAAAATTTTTAAAGTATTCACAATCTCATTTTTTCAAAAAATTTCAAAGCCATCATAAAAATTTTAAAAATTCATTTTTGTGAATAAATGGTAAATTTTTGAATGATGCGAGTAAAAATTTTTTAAGGAAAATATTTATAAAAATTTGATGTCTGAAAAAAATTTCAAATCTTTTGCAATTTTTAAATTACATTTTTAGAAATTCTTTGATTTTTTTCTGAATTTTTAAAGCATAAAATACGCCGAAAATCTTCAACAATATCATTTTTGCAATTCCAACAAAATTTAAAAAAATTTATTTTCGCGAAATATTTGAAAAAATTCGACGAATTAAAAAAAAATACTTTAAACGTTTGTAAAATTTAAAAAATTTTTAAAGTTTTCTAGACATTGTGAAATTTTTTTTTTTTAAATTTTAGCTTGCAAAATGCCTGATTAAATCACCCAGAACTATAATATAATATTCGTGATTCTGCTTCTGTAAAAAATTTCCTAAATTTTTAATTAAATATTGTCATATGAGGTAAAAGATTTTGTAGGTAGGTATGCAAAATATTTTTAAGAATTAAACAAACCTACTAAAAATTAAAAAATTTAAAACATTTGCAAATTTTGGCAAAATTTTTGAAATTGTGTTTCTGAGGAAATTTTTCTAAATTTTCAATGTCATGCAAAATGAAATGTGCAAGTTTCCAAAGTGAAAAAATTGTAAAATTTTCGATGTTTTCAAAATGAGAAAATTTTGCAAAACATTCGTAATTTACTCGTATTATATGTAGGCACTTTTAATTTTTGCAATTTATTTCCGTGAAAGATTTGCTAAATTTCCTAGCCATACGAGATGCGATGTGCAGCTTAGTTCTTGGAAAATACTTACAAAGGTTGAACTTTTCAATTTTCACCCCTTGGTTGGTAATTTTATTTGAAATAAATTTTTTTAAATCATCGCTTATGATTATGAAATTGAAACTTTTCGCAAATCCCTCGTAATTTGCCTCTAAAAGTTGCAAAAAGTTATCAAAATTTCGTTTAAAAAAAAACTCTTCTTCACCTGTGGAAAATGTTGAGTAAAAAAATCATACGCAAAATCATTCACCGTCAAAATTTTCATTCAATCTTTTCAATCTATTTCTCAAATTAAAAACGTCAAAACGCCGCTCCAATAAATTTTCGCCATTTCAACACAACCTAGGCCTGGTTAAAAAATAACAACAATCAGTAGCTAGGTACGAAGAAAAAAAACGTTTAATTTCTCAAATGAAAATTCACTCGAAAAATGAAATAAATATCAATAACTTTTTTCAAATTTCGTTTTATTAACGAGCTAGGTATTTTTCCATCGAAAAATACAAAGGCGAAATAACAGCCATTATTAAAATAAGACATTTACCATTCCCATTCTATTCCAACAGGGACTCGTTTATTTAAACAACAGTAAAGAAAAAGGGTTTTTCAAGTAGATACATATCTGAAAAAAAAAAAAAAAAATGGAAATATTTTTCTAACCATCTTTAAAAAAAAAAAATGATTTCAAAAGATCGTTTCTATAAACATCGAATGCTAATTAATTGAGAAGATTTCATATATAAACCCTTTTTTACTCGTTTAAAAAATTCGGAGAATTTTTATCTACAATTTTATCATTTAAAGGCTCATCACATCGTTTGTAAAATTTTCCAAATCTCATTTTCACATTCGAAAAAGAAAATAAAGAAAAACGGCGAAAATACCAAAAAACTATTAAAGAACTTTGAAAAAAACTATTGTTAAACGCGACATCACGTATAAGTTGAATTCATTGTAAAATAAAATTAAATTACCAACTTAAATCCATCGCATGATTCGATTTGCAAGTTAAAAATTTCAATGAAAATAAACTTTCATTATAATTCGATTTTCGACACGCCACGTGCATCGTTTCCAGCAACAAATATCTACGCATATCTAACACAAATACGTATACGTATCCACGTCGAAATCCTTTTATTCGTTCGTTCTCCTCCGGCGAAATAATTTATTAAAATTTCCCCAATTACCGCTTGTGAAAAGTTTTGATAATTTATAATACCAAATTACACCCAGTTATCTAATTTTATCGTCACACATTCAACTCTCGAGTCACATTCGTTTTCGCAGCACTACGAATGCTTATAATCTTAAAAGTTATCCTGCGGCGAATATATCTTATTCATTGTTTAATTTTTATCAACGCGGTGAAAGTGTAACGTCGAAAGAAAAACTCTTCTTTCCTTGAACAAAAAACCTAGATATACGAATCTTCCTTTCGTTCTATTTTCCTTTCTTTTTTTTTTTTGTAAAAAAAAAAAAAAAAAAAAAAAAAAAGGGGGAGAAAAGAAAAAAAAAACCAAAAAAAAAAAAATCTTCTTTTCTTTTTTTTTTCCTTTTTTTTTTTTTTTTAAAAAAAAAAAAAAAAACGAAGAAAGAGTGAGAGAGAAAGGAAAAAACCACGAAAATACGAAATCTGAACACGTATGCTCGTCCAGACTCGCAATAAACTTAACCCCGAAAAACGAAAAGCAATTTCTCATTCCATTTCAGTGCTCAAAAAATTTATCCATCGGCATTGACGTTGTTCGAATATCCTTTTCCACTTCTATTCCTTTATTATTGATTCCACTATAATATTTCCAAATGCTAGTTATGAAATTACGTTACAAGAAAGATTCAAAACAAAACAAATAAAAAAACAAAAAACACAAAAAAAACATTCGCGCATAATCTACACATTGTATCATTTTTACCTATTTCGTTTCAAAATGTTGAATGAAAAATAGATAAAATAAAATTCGGCATTTGTGATCAAAACAGAGGAATAGGGTGGATTTTTTATGAAAAATAATTTGAATTTTCAACTCCATAAACAAGTAGGTAGGTAATTTATTGGGTACTCGTGTCTCTAGAGGCTAAAACTAATAATCGCAAAAAAATTTCCTATATGTTTAAACAACGTCGCACTGCATAGTCAAACGCCCCCTTATGGAAATTAGTAACATTCAAACCCACCTCGAATTCGAATATAATAGATTTTTACAAAAGTAAAAAATATAATATTAAAATATTCTTCGAGCAATCTCGTATTGTAAATAAAACGATTCAGTTTCTCGTCATTCAATATTGTACTTGTATCTAATAAGATAAAAGTGTAGAAAAAATATCGTGCAAGTACACATTTTTAAACAAACAACACTTAACTAAACCAATGAACATTTTCATAACAGAATAAACTCGCATACTTTCGCTTCTGTATGACTTCTTAATAAATACTTAAGTCAACAAGCATAATACCAACTTTTTAATTTTTTTTTAGCAAGAGCAGTTATTGTAGGATGCCAAAAAAAAGGAACTAAAATTCTTAAAATAAGAGAGTAAAATTGGGGATAGTTTTCATTTTTTGTATTCTCCATTTTTGGATAAAGAAAGCATTGGTGATTGAAAATTGGAAAATTTTGGCACAAAGTTTACAAACTTTTCTTGAAGAAACATTTTTTGAAAAATATTTGATAAATTTATGGCAAAAGTACAAAATGAATTTTTGTAAAAATTCTCTAAAAAATGTTGCAAAAATTTTTTGAGCTTTATGAATTTTTTTTTAAATTTGCGAAAAATTCCCCTGAAATTTTTTGAAAAACTTTTAGAGATTTTTAAAAAATTTTCTAAAATTATGTGAAAAAATGAAAAAAAATATGTGAAAAAATGACAAAAAATTTTGTGAAAAATTTATTGAAAATTTTCGACATGTTTAATGAAACTTTTTTGAGATATTATGAAAAGAACTATTCAAAATTTATGATATATTTTTTTAATTTGTAGAAAATTCTCTGTCATTCTAAAAAACTCCATTTTGAAATTTTGAAATTTTTTGAAGCTCAGTTGAATTTTCTAAAAAAAAAGTTTGAAGTTTTATGAAGTTTTGAGGAAAAATTTTCTATAATTTTGTGAAGGATTTTCTGAAAATTTTATGATAGTTTTCAGAAATTTTGCATTTTTTTAATGTGAGAAATTCTTTGAAAATTATTAAAGAATTTTTCAAGGTAGGTATTTTGAAAAATTTCAGAAGTGTGGTGGAACATTCGATAGAATTTTTTAAAATTTGAGGAAAATCCCCAGAGTTATTGAAAAAATTTCAATTTTTTATTCCCTAAATTTTCTGAAGCTAAAATTCTATGACGTAGGTAATGTGAAAAATTTTCTATATATGGTTTTAGAAATTTTAAAAAGTTGTAAAAAGTATTCTACAATAATTTTGTGAAGATATTCTGACCTGTGAAAAATTTTTCTATTATTTTGTGGAAAGCTCTAAGTATAAAAAATGTGGGATTTACATAAAAATTTCTGACAATTTTCTGAAATTTTTTAAAATTTGTTTTAAAAATTAAAATAAATTCTTTGGGATTTATTGTAAATTATTGCTTTTTATTTTTAAATATTATAAAGCTCTGAAAAAAAGTTTCTAAAGATTTTCTGGATTTTCAAAGAAAAAATGAAATGTTTCAGAGATTACGTAAAAATTATTCATGTGAAAATCCTTCTATACCTACTTACTTTGTTTTTCTGAAATTTTGCAACGCATTGTTAATTTTTTTTTAATTTTGTGAAAAATTCTTTGTTTTACATTTTAAAATTTTTTGAAGCTCAGTTAAAGATTTCGTAAAATAAATAAATGTATGTAGGTAATAAAAAAAAAAGAACGAGACACCATGAAAATTCTCTGATGTTCTATGCAATTTTTTTAAACTTTGACGAGGATTCTTTGAAAATTATGGGCTATTTTTTTCATTATTTTTGAATTTTCTCAAGCTCTGTGAGAAAAATTTTGAAGAAATATTTCCAAGATTCAATCAAAGTTATTTTTGTGAAAATCTCTTTGTAATTTTGTGGAGAGCCTCCTGAAAATTTTCTAATAATTCTCATGAATTTATTGAATTTTTTTTTTATTTTTTTTGAAATTTTCTGAAGCTCGGTCGAAGGATCTTATGAAAAATCAGAGATTCCATTAAAATTCTCTGACATTTTGTGAAAAATTTTCTATTATTTAGAAGAGAAGTCTTTGAAATTTTTTAATTTTTCTGAGATTTCTGTGTTTATTTTTTAATGGATTTGAAAATTATTTTAGAAATGTGTTTAAAAAATTCTCCAAAAATTTCGTGAAAATTTTGTGATTTCAGAATTTTTTTTTCATTTTGTGGAAGGCTCTGTGAGAGACCTATTTGATTATCTGAAATTTCATTTTTTTCAAGTCGCTAAAGAATTCTCTGGGATTTTTGGAAAAAATTTATTTTATTTTCATTTTCTAATTTTCTGCGAAGCTCTGTAAAAATATTTTTGAAGGTTTTCTTAAACTTTGAAGAAAATAATATTTCTGATATTCCTTGAAAAAAATGTTCTCCAATTTTGAAGAGAATTCTTTGAGGATCTAAAGTTTGGTAAAATTATTATTTTTTTTTCAATAGGTAAAAAATTACATCTATAAAATTTTGTCAATTTTTAAAAGCACTTAAAAAAAAAAAGTTTGGTAAACAATTTTTTGAAATTTTGTAAATAATTCTACGGAATTTTATGAAAAGTGTCCTGTTAATTTTTTGAAAATTCCTGAAATTCTGTAAATTTTTTTTTGAAAATTTTGTAAAATTTTGTAAAAAAAAATCTTTGAGAAATTTCTCTGAAATTTTTCCAACTACCAACGTTTCATGAAAAGTTTTAGGTACCTATATAATTTTATGAAGAATTCTTCAAAAAATCTATTTTTTGAAGATTCATGAAAAATTTTCGAATTTTTTCACTAGTTTTTTCCGTAAATTTTCCAAAGCCCTGTAAACAGTTTCTGGTGCTTTAAAAAATTACATCTTAAATTTATGGAAAAAATACTGGTTCCAAGCAAATAGTAAAAAACAGAAACCAACTGCATAAGTAAGTAACTGAAATTACTTCGATACAATATTGACCGAATTTCATGTCAACATCAACATTCGAATGTCAAACCAGAACGAGAGCGCTTCAACTTCTTTATCCTCAGATCGCTTTTCAACTCGAAGTCCTTTTATAATTAACATTCATCTAGGGCCATGATTCGCCATCTCTGTATTCTCATTATTTGTCGTCTTCTATTTAAAAAATTTCCATCGGGAACAAATGTTGTAATAGAGGAAACCCGCGCAGAGCAGGAAAAAAAGCCCTCAGAATATTATTACACAATACAGCAGCCGTCAAAGAAACCCTTTACCGATGTTGGAAATTAATTCGTTTCTTGGTGCGGTATTCGTGGAAGCTACGGAATAAAATTCATAAACCGAATTTAATAATCCACATTCTTGTCTTTATGGCGAGGCGTTTTGCTATGCTTCTTTTCGAACATCTCATTTTCAATGTGAAATAAAACAAAACGCCGCCGCTCTTTTTCTGAGCACCGTGCAGCTCTCAGCTCGCTGCCAAGGCATTCCAAAAACTTCTTAATTATAATGTCGAATGAACGAACGTAAAATTTGTAATACGCGAGGTAAAATTTTTCATCTGACTAAATTCGCTTGTTACGTGTCACAGACTGCGAACTCGGTAATGGTGCAGACGTTTTTCTGCTCGCACCGTTATTATACCGGGACAAATTTTCGCCACTGGAAATTTTTTAATAACACTTCGCTTCAATCGAGTCCTCTTCACCTCATCTGCTGCCATCCTACGTCGACCATGAGGAAATTTTTTTATAAAAATTGTTGTAAGTACATTCAAACTCGTATGTGTTGCCTTTCAGTTTCGTCTCTTTGGTAAGTTTTTAAAATCGTGACACGTTTGATGAATTTGAGAAAGGTTCACTTTTCCGCGGTTTTTTTGAAAATACCTCAAAAAACACAAAATTTTATGTTGCTTGTTCCTTCGTAAGTTTAGGCAATTTCGAGGTGGCAAGAACCGATATTAGCAAAAAAAGTGCTGATCAGTCGTTTTTTTGGGGGGTTTTTCCCTATTTAAAACCCTTTAGGTCATGGTGTCCTTTATAAAGGACATGATATTCAAGGGCTTCTACCGCCCCTCTACATGCACCTAGAGAAAAAATGATGAGTGCATCGGAAAGACCGTTCAATTCTCTATCGGAAACTCTACTTTGTATTCCCCCCACCTTATCAGTAGGTTCAATAACAAATTCCAAATCAGCTGGTAGCGCCTAATCAACAAAGTTATGTTTAGGCATTTTATCAGTCAGCTGACAAATCCTGA